>BOPP01000058.1:5320051-5335435 GCA_017312745.1 Gryllus bimaculatus | reverse complement strand
CCCATGCCGCCCATGCCGCCGCCGCCCCCACCTCCACCTTCACCGTCTCAATTGCCTCCACCGCCTGCCCGCCGCCTGCACCGCCTCCATCGCATCCATCTCTTCCACCGCCTCCACCGCCTGTACCACCACTCACGCCTCCACCGCCGCTCCCGCTACCCAGTTCGCACGCAGGGCTGCTTCTGCGAATTGCAGTTTGGCGCAATTTGCGCCCTCCCCTCTGCCGAAGCGCCTCTCCCGAGAGAGTTCTTCCTAGTATTACTCATGCTGTCAGGAGGCCTTGCCAATCCCAGAGTGCATGTTAGGTGATACCGGGCACTCACGATCGATGCTGGGGGAAGATTAGCTTGCAGCCTGACTGTGAGTTCCAGTTCGTTTTACGACGGCGAGTTTGCGTGTACGAAGCACCCGGCTCGGTAAGATGAGTTGTGAATTTACGAAGAAAAATGAACATCTGGTGTTTTAATTAAAATATATTTAAGTGTGCACGAGAAATGGGTACGAATTATTAGAAAAAACTCGCAAATGTGTGAATTCCCATTTTTCAACGAGTAATTTTATGCTTTATAGCATATTTGGATATTTGAAAAAAATAGTCATTTAAACACACATTTCACACTTCATGTTTTAGTAATTTGACAAGTCGTACTTGGTCAATTTAACTGTCAATAGGACGCAATATATTTGCAATATATCCTTGCTTTGTTGTATTATTTTAAAGGAATCCAAAATATGTTAAGCACAGTCGTATAGCGATGTACATTCTACTTCGAAGTTTAGAGAAACACCTTTTGAAATGGTGTGCACTTCTATTTATACATTTCTGAATGCAAAGACTTTTTAGTATATACCTTCAACCTTCAATAAATTCCAAATTTTAATAAATCACGTTTCTCGGTACAAGTAACATTTTTCAATAAGATGTTTTGATTTGGGCGCTGGAATGTTTGGACATTTAAGTCAAGAAAGTAATCATGGGTAGTCAGAAATGTTTCACAATAATTTTTTGAATAGCATCTATTTTACAGACGTATATGGTCGAACATTGAAGAGGAAATGAAATTTCGGTTCTGAAAATATTTGGAAACCAGGAACTTTCTATGTCCATTTTTAAATTTACGAGCATTTAGATGTCCTTGCATCATTCGTTATTTCACTCGTTTATTTCTATATTACATTTAAATACTACCCTACTCGTGTTTATTGTGGGTTAAATATCTTACATCAACTCTAAACCTGTTATATGGCTATCTCAAAGGCGTGTAATCCTCTGTCGAATGCACCAAGACTCCCCTCCACAAATAAACTAGAATTACGTCATCGGTACCAGGATCGTTTAAAGGCAGATTAAACCAAGTGTAAACTTTCAAGAGCATGAATCTTCTACATTTCTCTTTCACCACCACTATAAAATCACAAGGATACGTATCAAGCACCATCCACATCGCATATGACACATTCCCTTGTCACAATAGAACCGCTGACGAAACATCGGCGTACTTAGTCTGTCGAGGGCAGGGAGACAAAGTCTCGAAAAGATCGAACACGACAGTTTCCAGATGCTCTGTGGGGAGTCCAACCGGAATAGGTAAATGATAGCCGTTGACAACGGCCTTTCGCAATCCAGTCATTTCAACGCCCACAGTGACATATCACAGCTCTGAGCGGAACACGCAAATGCTTCGAACAAGGCGTCGGGGACTTCAGAACGAATGTATTCCTGCTGGATTAAGAGAGAGAGAAAGCGGGATCTCCGAACAAGTGAAGGCGTGAACCGGAAACTGTCCTCGATGATTAGCACGTAGGGAGCAGCTACCATCGCGAATCACAATGGGCGATTAGCATAAGTGCAATTGCGACTGACTTATCACGTTTGGCCTCGGAGGACCTCTTGTTGAGAATTTCGTGAAGGCAGCGGCCGCAGAACGGAGGTATACGAAGGATCGTGGTCGATAACCGGAGAGAGTCCCGAATCGAATTCGTGGCTCTGTTAGCATTTCCTTGACTTTCCCGTCATTAACAACTTGCGAAACAGGTGATGTACCTGCGCTGTTGACGCTGTCGCTGTCGATAGTTTACTTCCTTCTTTCCCAATCTTCTTCGCACGTTTGTCATCATCTTGGAATGGCATTCTACCCACGTCTGGAAGAAGTCTGCAGCACGTGGAGTTGGCGGGAAATATCAGTACGCTTTGGTATGTTGGTGGCTGTTCGTATACGAGGAAAGGAAGATGCCGTTATACTCTTAAGTACAAAGAGCAGAGAATAGATTGAGAAACTTGATACATTACAAAGCGGAACCCAATTGGAGGAGGAAGATCGACTGGGGAACGTCCGTAAAAGTTTGACTAATATAAGCGTAAAAAATTAGAACAGTGTTTTTTCTTAACATAGTTTTCTTGAAGATATTCATTCAAAATATTTTTTTTTATTTTGATCGATACCGGTCTGCACTTTAAGACCATTTGCAATCTGATGAAACATAAATACATTACGAGCTTGTTAATGTTGTTGTAGTGTCTCTAGGAGACAATAGATGGACACTATCGGTGAAATTATTTTAATTATTCACCAGCTGTTAATCAAATCAGATCAATGTATGTACTCAGCATGACTAATTTAAAGCCAGGTCATGAAGATGGATGTTCGAACTGAATAGTATTGTGAGGCTATGATATATAGCGTATACATTTTATAATTTAAACGGCGCACAGGAAGAGAGAGCGTGTAAAACTAATTGAGCATTGTGAGCCACTCGCAAGCGGATCCGGCTCTTGTCTGGGCGGGGTGAAACCGCACGGAGCTGCAGCCCGAGTTGGCCCCTCCGAGATTTGCACACGGGTCTTCCGAATACGAAATCAGCGAGACCGGGAGCGCGTGCTCTCGTTTTGGCAGCGGCCGCACCCTCCTCCCCGACAGCGCAGTAGAAAGGCTCCGCGCACAGCCCCGTCGCGAAGGTGCATGCCGGTGGGCGGGGCCGGCAGGACATGGCGGTTGGGTAGGGACGTAGCGGCCTCGGGTGGTGAGACGGTGAATCGACCTGGGGGGGAGCTTGAGTACTTGTCGCGGCTGTAGGACAGTGACTGAGGTGGGTTTGGTTGGTTGGGTATGCTACTGGGGTAACAGCGGTGGAGCGCTCTAGGAGTTCCGTAATCGAGCAGGCGATGTTGCTATGGGTAGGACGGGGTGGGGTTTCCAAGATGGTGAGACGGTGATCACCCCGGGGGGGGGGTGAGTAGATGTCGGCGGTCGGGGCAGTTGCTTTGAGGCCGGAGTTGCGTGGGTGGCTTGCTGTGTAGGAAAACAGACTGTGAGCGCTCTAGAAGTCAGTAGCGAGCAGGCGATGGTGAATGGGGGTAGGGACGGTTTGGGCCGGAGACCGTGAAGACGGTGATCACCCAGGAGGGAGTGGAGGCTTGAGTAGATGTCGGTGTGTAGGGCAGTGCTATAGAGGCGGTGTGCGTGGGTTGGTACAGCATTATAAGTGCATTTGAAGTCGGTAAGCGGGCAGGCGATGGTGGCCTGGGCGAGGGACGGCTGGGCCTCTGAGGTGGGTAGAAACGGCCGAATGACTCGGGAAAAGGGTGGGAGGTTGAGGAGAATAGAAATATCGCGGCTGTAGGGCATGTACTGACGCGTAGGGTTGGTGGTTGGCGAAGCCTGCTAGGGTTAAACAGCGGTGAGTGCACTAGAGAAGTCCATATGGCAAGTGCCAGGTAGAAGCCATATGGCGGGGCGGCGGGCAACAGATAGCCAGGCCTGTGTGGGCAAGAGAAGGTAGGCGGACAGGCTGTTGGTAGGTAGTGGGCTGGCGTTAATACGCAGCAGTTGTCAACGCGCAATGAGCGGGCAATGGGAACTTTGCAAGCCAGGCCGGTTGGGTGGCTGCACTTGGTGGTCACGGACAAGCAGACGAGGTTAGGGCAGGATTCTGCGAGTTTGACATGGCTAGGCGGGTAGGTTGGACAGGTTGGGCCGGACGGGTAGTGGGTGGGTGGGTGGGTAGGTAGGTGGGGTTGTATTTGGGCCGGGCGGTGAGGTTGTTGACATCGTCAAGACGGCAACGAACAAGTGATTAACTATAGTGAGACGATTAAACGGTAGAGTTTGGGGCTGGTGGCGGCATCACGCTGCGGAAGGCGGGGTGGGTTGGCCCAGCCTGACGCAAGCGGAGAAGGGCCGCTGGGGGGTTGTGAGTTCGGCAGGGCTGCGCCCCTGGCGGAAATTCCGGGGCAGGCGTGGCCGGGCGGGGAGGGGGCGCCGGGCGGGGGGCGGGGCGGGGGCGTGCCGTGGCGCCGCGCCAGTCGCCGCGCCCTGTCTCGCGCCGTCACTCGCTGCACCGGCCCCGCGCGTCGGAGGCACGCGGATGTGACGCCCGGTCGAAAAAAAGAGAAATTTCAGTTTTCTCTACTAAAATTTTTCTAAAATATCTGATGAGGAACAAAACTGGCACTATATGTAGTAATCCAGTCTCTTTAACTAATCAGTGAAATTTAAAAGTTCGCCACCAATTGATTTTCAAAAATCTAAAATTTTTCCCCCCTCTTTTTAACTGAATAAGTTTTCAACACATAAAATCAATTATTTTGCATCTTTTTTGCTTATTATTGCTGTGTAGACGTAACATTTATTTATATATTTTTCCGTCTGATTACGACTATTGTAGGGGGGAAATTATTATAGGTGGTTGTGTTTCTTTTAAACCTTCTATTTTTGGGAGAGGGCATATCAGCGCAATAAATTGATAATGCTCAATAATTGATAATAAATTGGTAACTGCGAATGCAACTAATTAATCATAAATTTATGATCTTTGCAACTGACATAAACTTGTCACAGATCAACATATATTCAGCAATATCATTGTCAAATGTGGTATAATAGAAGTGTCAGTTCTGGTTTATTAAATAAATTCTTTGATATGATAATAAATCAGTACTCATTTCACAATCAAACCCATCTGCAATACTGGATATTGGGTAAAACGGTTAGGGAAAACCTTTTCGAAAAGAAAAAGCTGTTCCACATGGAATACATGACATTTCGTGTCGGCCCTACCGAATCGTACAGCTTTTTGCCCGCTTCATTTCCCAAGACGGTCCACCGCTCCGCGCAAGGCCTTCTGTGAACTCGCATCAAGTCTAGCGCCGCCTCACTCACCGCAGATTCCGTTGGCATTGCGTGAGATACACGCACCGCCCTCCCCCACCCACACACTCGACCACGTGCAATGAACGTGTATCTAACAGCCACCGGTCACCCCGTCATCTCCCTGCCGGCCTCACAGCCTCACTCCGATCCGTCCTTCTGTTAGCTACATCCTCACGCACGAGTACAGTAACCGCTAATTACGGCCCATTAAATAAAATTTAATGAGTTATCCGCAACGAGAGATTAAAATTGTGTTTTTAAAAAACACTCTCACACTTCTCGTGACTCCGCCGTAGGAAGAATGCCTCAACGCCCGTCGTGGGATATTCACCTTTTCCTGAACGGATCCTGCTCTTCCAGAAGTGCCGTAAGTAGCTGGTTTTAGAACTTCTAACGCAACGCGGGATTCCAGTCGACCCGAGAGATAATTAGTTTTCGGAGTAAGTAGCGTGCTCTAGGCCTTGACCAAATTTGCGTCCTCCTCCGCTCTCAAACAGTGGGCCATGAGCCGTTTCTCAATACGTGCAGCTTCTGTGATTAACGGGCTGAGCTCGGCGGGATGCGAGCGCGTCGAGATCAGTGGAGGGGGAGAGGGGGTGGATGGGGGGAGGGAGGATGAAGAGGAG
This sequence comes from Gryllus bimaculatus, assembly GCA_017312745.1. Taxonomy (NCBI): domain Eukaryota; kingdom Metazoa; phylum Arthropoda; class Insecta; order Orthoptera; family Gryllidae; genus Gryllus; species Gryllus bimaculatus. The sequence goes on along the minus strand of BOPP01000058.1, from coordinate 5,329,659 downwards.
CTCTAAAAGCGAACGCGGCCGCCCACGCGCTGCAGGCCTTCCTCCTGCTAAGCGCTCTTTATTGACTTTCACTTTCCCGGCTGCTTTGCCACGCGACCAGACGGTCTGTGCCGGCGGCGGGGGCGGAGGAGGGGAAAGGAGGGCGAGGAGAAGGCGGAGGAGGAGGAGACATGGGAGGATGAGGAAGAGATGGAGGTGGAGGCTGTGATGCATAAGGTGAAGGAGGTGAAGTGAATGGAGGAGGGAGTGGAGGTGGGTAAAGGAGGACGAGGAGAAGGCGAAGTAGGAGCAGGAGGAGACATGGGAGGATGAGGAAGAGATGGAGGTGGAGGTGACGAAGGAGGCGGAGTGTGTGAAGGAGGGGATGGAGGAGAGTAGGAGAACGAGGACAAGACGAAAAGGGAGACGCATGAAGAGTTGGAGGCGGAGGCGAAGAATTAGAAGGCGGAGTGGGTAGAGGAGGAGGTGGAGAAGAATGAGGAAGAAACGAGGAGGCGTTGAAGGAGGCAGCAGAGGATAGGGAGAAGCAAAATGAGAACATGTGGCAAAGAAGGTGGTCGTGGCGGAGGAGGCAGAGGGGGAGGAAGAGACGGACGAAGAGACGGGGGAGATTGAGGCGGAAAAAGTAGGCGAGGAGGAATGTGGTGAGGGGGAGGTGGTGCAGGAGAAGGCTGAGAAGAGGGAGGAGGAGAAACAGGAAGAGATTGAGGAGGCAAGGGAGGAGAAGGAGGAGGAGGAAGCAGAAGGAATGGCGGCGCGGGAGGAGATAACAGCCGCGGATGTGGTAGTGGCTACAGAGGACATCCTGACGCGGGAACGAGATTTACAAATTGCAGTTCAGTGGTGCTAACCGAAACGGAATGTAGCAGACGTGTTATTTCTGCAAAATCCTCACCTCTTATGGTCTGTATTTATTAACATGTAAATGTGTGGATTTTCCTTAATGAATTCTCAACATTTAAAAATCAAAATCTACATTATGTGGTTCTTCTGAGAAGTTTTGTGATATCTGGGTAATTCATAGTGTCAATGACGAACACATTAAACTAAAACTTTGAGTTATTCTAATTATCATGTCACCACGCTGTCTGAGAACAGTTGTTCCCATTCACAACTAGGATTTTAATTTTGTTGGCAAAGTACAGGATATCAACAGAAGGTTTTTCTTGGTCCTCGTATTAATAATATGTAATCGCCAAATATTAATCAAAGTGTATAAATAACGCAAATAATATAGTTTATAATTATCTCGTTCAACCAAATTAACGGCAGAATGTGGTCGAAATAACTACTCGTAATTCATACGAAGACATAATTCAGTCGAACTTTCGAATACGTACACTGTATTATTAGACAAACAAAATTACAGTTTGAAACTTTTGGCCCTTTAAATTTTTAAAATATGACTTACTCGATAAATTGATGATTAGCAATATTTTGAACACATCTTAATAATGAGTATAAGATTGGAAACAATGATATATAATGTTGCATTCCTTTAAATGCAATTATTATTCAATTAAGGACAAGGCTGCTGCTTTCAGAATTCAAGATGTATAATGATAAATATACGAAACATTTACAAGTGAAATAAAACCTGACAAGTTACCACACGAATTATAAACAGCATTCATGAAGTAATTCTAATTAAGATTTGATTGAAAGAGTAATATTTTGTGAAAATAATTTAGAGAGTGAGTCACTTCAGGTAACATAGACAAGATTAGCAATAAATAATTCTGTTACCGTTGCCAAGAGACGGATAGATTCGCTCAGGGGAAATCTCGAAGTTTGTTTAAGACTCTTGAGGTCATTTGCGATATTTTCCTACAGCGAGTGCACCGCAGTTTTAAAGTCCATCTCTTGAAGCGGGAAATCACAGGGCCATGAGTTAAACAGAACCGTTGAAATATGCATCCAAATTCCGAAGAATTTATTTTTCTGCAATACGTAGAAATATCCTCAGTGCTTCACTTCTAGTAAACACACACATCTGGATGTTACAGAAGCAAAGAGAAATCATTAGGAAGCTGTTGACCACAGAGGTTTTCTGCAAAATTATTAAACAAAAATTTATTTACATAACTCAGTCAGCTCTGAAGTGAGTTTTTTCGTAAAATGGCTGCCCTTAAAACGAAAATACAACGATAAAAATCAAATAAAAAAGCCAAACCCTCTTTCGTAAAAAGTACTAGAATACAACTGTCCCAAGTGCTTTCTTAAACCCTACCAGCATACAATAAATATGCGTAATACAGCGCATGTCGAGCCTAAGGAATGGACGCGGTTGCTCCACCACGCCGCATTAATTCATCCGCCTTTTTTTCGTAACCCGATCACCGCGGGCGGGGAGGAGGAAAACACGCGGCAGCGGCGCCCCTCCGCGCCCGTAACTCACGAGGCGTCGCGTGGGCGGGGGCGGGGGCGGGGAAAGGTCGGCGGCGGCGGAGGCGTCCGTGGGAGCGACGCCGACGGGCCACGAACCGGGCCACGGCCGGGCAGCGGCGCGGCGCGCGCGTCGGAGAGACGAGCTGCGCGCCTTCCCGCGGGCACGCCCCCTGCGGGCACGCCTCCCCTCTCTACGCCCGCCCGCGGTGAAGACCACGCTGCCAGGCGGGCGCATATTGCTCGAAACTGACACACTGACTCCTAGTGGGAACAAGGATTCAGAAGCAAGTCGTAGACTTTCGAGGCCAGGCATGGAAATGATCTTGGCAGTCCGGGTGACGCCTCAGACGCACATTGTCCAAAAGTGACACACTCACCCCCAGAGGAAACAAGGACCCAGAAGAAAATCGTGAAGTCGTAGACTTTCGGAGCCAGAGTCATGCAAATGATCTTGGCTGTCTGGGTGACGACAAATGATCTTGGCTGTCCGAACGACGCCAAATGAGCTTGGCTGTCCGAGTGACGCCGTGGGAGATCATTGTCTAAAAGTGACACACTGACTCCCAGAGGAAACAAGGACACACAAGAAAATGTTTCGGTATCAAGGAACCTCAATACATGGATTCTAACTATACAGAGGATTAGAGAAAATAATTTGCTACAAATAGGAATTCTATTTATCTACGATGGCAATGGATCTTTCTCAACACAATTAGACTCTCCTATATATAGAATGTAAATCTGATCTGACTCCGGGGGCTTCCGTCAACAATACTGAAGAGGCAAATGTTTTGCCACTGATCTCTCACAGTCGGTGAGACACTAAAACGCTCATTCAGATATTCTGAGATTCGTTGCAAATTTGCAGGTTCTCAAGTCGACCCACATCGATCAGAGAATAATCATTTTGAGCGAGAATCCTTATGTACACTTTCACCGCTATTGTTCATAGACAGCCAGGAAACTGATAGAAGAATTTTTAAAAATCTGCATTACGTATCCTCTTAATCTGTATTTTTCTATCAGCTTACGAGAAAGTAAAAGAAAAAAACTGAGTATTCACTGGTGAGTCCGCAGGCAGGAATTGATGCTTACGCTCGTCATGGCAAAGGCCCTGCACAGGATTAGAAACCACTACTCGCTGCCAAGTCTCTCAGGAGAAGTTTCGACGTGAGCGCCAAGGGGAGAGGTGGAGGAGAATCCTCGTATGTTCTCGCCAACCGGTGTGGTCCCCTTGAGTTCGGCTTCGTGGAAGCAGTGAGTCTCCGCCCAGGGCAAATAGAGTAGGGATTCGTACCGACTCTAAGGGGATTAGTATATCTTCTCGGTCGATCATACTCAAAGCTGCCGACTTATGCCTGGGAATGTGCCCAGGCCAGTTACTTAGGAAGAGAATCGTAGGCCGGATTCTGGTGTTACTTCACAAGCCTCTCAGAAGAACGCCAGTCTCAAAGGAGATTTTTTAACTGCTTTATTATCTTTGTTCGACAAAATTATGCCTTTCGACCAAATTATATCGATGTCTGCGACAAAATTAAAGGTTTTCAGGTTACATAGTTTACTTAATCGGTTTTGAACTATATTTCATCTTACGTGAACGATGTTTAAAAACAATTATATTAGAAACTAACTACTAAGGATGCTAAGGAACGATTGGTCAAAAAAATACACAAAATATTTGGGATACAAAATACATTTTGGATTTAGGAATGTCTAAACCTGTTCACAGGAGTTGAGAATGTACAACATTTTTGTCAATTTCTGGGGACCTGATGCAGCATAGTAGCATGGTAGATTTACATAAGCAAATCGGTATTCTCTGTAACAAGCAGCCATACACGACTTGTGGCTAGTTTTTCTCGTGAAGGTTCCAGGTCCCAGTTCCGGCCTTTTAATTTGAAATTTAAGGTGAGCAAAGCGGAATCGAGCGGGTTTTCATACCTGCTTGCGCTGTCTGTTATTCCATCGTTGTTTCATCATTCACGTAATTGCATCATCACTTTTACATCAATGTTACCATCCACTATTCTAAGTCATTGAGTGTTCAGTGTTGGAGCTACAGCCATAATGATAATAGTGCCTAATTTCCAGCTAGAGAAGGGACACCAAAAAACGGGATGCTATTTTACACTTCTATCAACACTAGATCAGTCCGTGAGGTCAAAGCAGATAGCGGTCATAATCTTCAAATTTCCTTCCTATTTATTCCAACATTTCCAAAATCATCAAAATTTCTTTCACCAGTTTAGGCGGCCCATCTAAATCCGTCACTGTAATACTACTTAAAGACCTGGAGGTTGATGAATGTATGGATTGGGTTCCTTTTGCATATAAAGACATGTACCATGAACGATATGCGACCTTCCATTTTGCGGATCGCTGACGGTAAGTCATAGGGCCTTCCTCAAGTCGAACTTTTCTTGGGCTAGGGGTATAATCACCCGCTGTCTACCTGATACCTGACATTTCCCTCGCCACGAAAATTCTCCGCTGCCCCTCATCAGCGCGCAAATGTTCGGGTTGACCGCGAAAGCCCGCGGGCATCGGCAGTCGCCCGTGAAGGTCACCGAGGTGTGAATTGCTGCACATGCCGGGATTAGACAAGCAGCCCAAGGGATCGCAGAGATATGACGTGTGCCGTACGTTTGGAGCGATGAGAAATCGATTTTTTAAACGTTCCTTGACGAAATGGATCGTACTGCCGGTCGAAAATTCTCTCTCTGTTTTAGTACTTATAAAAGAGTTATATTTTATTTTCATCGATGATGGTAAGTGATGTGTTCGAAAGTCAAGGATGATTTTCGAATTATATCTCCTTTAAAGAGCTAAATTAAATTCTTCTTCTTCTTCTTCTTCTTCTTCTTATTATTATTATTATTATTATTATTATTATTATTATTATTATTATTATTATTACAACGTTGTTATCTTTTTTCATAAAAACTCATGAGTAATATTTTATAGCGTTTTAAAAATGTTGGTATGATATTATTAATTTTGACCTTTGATTTTTACGTAAACACATGAATTGTCCATCAACTTAATTGAAAAGTTCTCAATTTTGTATTTTTTGTGTGTATTAACTAACAAAAGAAACTCTTGATACCACATTTAAAATATGTAATAAATCTACAGTAGAGTATTCTTCAAATAAACTAAAATTTCTGAGCCAAATTGTTCTATAAAAGGTTTCACTAAACAACTTAAGAACGCAATTTAGAAATGTATTATACAAAAAGATAGTAAAATAAACAGTCTCTTCATCACATCATTAATGAATTATCCATTCGATATCTCGGGGATGCTGCAGCATCCAGTTGGAATTGATCGAAAACAACACATAAACAATCAACCAGCGCAGATGGCTTTATTATTTCTCATTCCGGAAGAGATCGATTTGGAGGGAAGCTTCCACTAACTCTCCGGACATTGTAGGACCCAGCATGACTCTAAATATCTGCGCAGAGTTATGACTCGAACATTCAGTTGAAGCATTGCAACTGCATACTCTCCTCAAGACCTCAGCCGGATACATCCAAACTCTGGTACGCGAAATGCAGTTTATGCTCGTGACGTCATTTCACTTGTATATGTGAGCGTCCGTTCCTACACACAAGGGATTTTCCCCTGTGCGGTACGATGCTGTGTGGACACACAAGGAAGCAGAAACGGCACAAGTATCGTGCTACCTGCTGCCGCTGTGATGCGCACAACCCCTGTACCATCCCCCGCATTGGAATGCCACCCACTGGAATAGATGGGGGAATCTGGAAATGGAATCTGGAATACTGGAACTGCATCCGGCTATTATACGGGGTAATGCGGGGAACTACATCTCGTTGTTAGTTGTACTTAACTCTCGCTTGTCATTCAATCCCCTTTCACTTTTCGTCACCAGAAAAGACAGCTCAAATCCGTCACATCTAATTCGTTCGGTGATCCAAAAAGAGTAAAACTTTTAGTTAAGTCTATACTCATAAGTAGCGCATGTAGTTCTCGCACCAGTCCAGAAAAAAACAATCGTAGATAGATGAACATGGCAGAATCTTCGGAATTATGTATAGTAACTCCGAGGTAGGAAGATTTTAGTGGTTGGTGTTTTCATGCCTTGGTTTCAGAAACTTTTAAGCGGATGTTTTTAACGTTGACAGCGCTCCAAAAGTGCATGCAAAAGTTTATTAAAATCAGGCTGAAGTATACAAATTATAATCTATCAATGTGATTCTCAGAAAAAAAACAGCAAACGTGGAAACCAATTTTCATACAAAGGAGGAAAACAGAACGGGATGGAGACGAGCTCCCGATTTTGGGGCAGGTAGTTAAAACGTTTGAAAAGTTGTACGTAGGAAGCAGTTGTTATACGCCCGATATACACACACTTTTGAAGAGTTCAAACGTTCCGTGTAAGCGAGTGAAATTATCTGCAGGCGGGTGTCGTATCTTGAAACGCTGCTGACTTCCCTCCCACTGCATCTGGTCGTTATCCTCTTTCATTGCAGGTGGGCCTCCGTGATATACTTTGTAAAATTTAATGAGTGTCAGCAGAATATTGTTCATCCAAGTCGATGGCATTTTTTTTATTGGTTCCCATACGTTAAAATTAAAACAATGTTAGTTTAGTTGAATTTGAAAAGATTTGGTGAGTCAATGAAAGGAATAATTAAATACGTATATCTACATTGAAACAATCCATTGTTATCTATGTTATCCGTCGCCTTTACCACCCTACTTTTATAAAAATTCGTAAGATTGAGGACCTCCCCTCTGAACTGTTTTTTCCTAATTTTTTGGCGTACTTTTAGAGAGTACAAGTTCTTAATTTACGTGTTTCATTTTTATTGCTGCTAAAATAAACTATTGACCTAGCATTAAGTCCGGCCTTCTGAAACGCTAACTGAAACCAAGCTAATCTTCAAGGTACTAGCAAGGGAGCTGTAATGAAGTAATTTACCAGCAAAGAAATTCAAGAAGGCGTTCAGGAAACGTGAGGGAACGCTTCTCTTGTACACCGAACGCAATTTGCTGTCTTACCTCACAGTAGGTTATGACTTCCTAATTGGTTGGCCTACTCGTTACGACCTAGCCAATAGTAGAATCGGTGGCCCGTTTACCTTTCTGCCAAGTTGATAGCATCTCTGCAAGAATCTTTGCATGTTATGCTGCAACGTCAGAGTCATTCCCACGAGTGGTCACGTCTGGTGGAAATTCATTTTTCAGATATTCTTGTCACAATGGGCCCATATCCTCAGTTTAACGGCAGTTAATTAATGCTTTAAATCGGGATTCAAATTTCTTTCCTGTATTTTTATCAATATTAAAACACTTATTCAACACTTTACTAAAATCGCAAAAACAAATAGAATCAGAGAAAAAGTTTTTACCCCCATTAAAAATATTTTAATTAAATATAATGTGCTTGTAATGATTGTTTATAGTAGGCTATCGATCTCAAAAAAAGGTATTATATTCTAACGGATTTAAGAAATACCATCGATGATATCTGCCACTACCACTGAGCCTATACTATTCTTTGAAAAAAACTAGTAGCCTTCTCTCAGTAAAGAATCCCCATAGGACAAGTCGCGTACAGATATATAATTTCCTACAGTGTTTGTTAGCCTTCAAATTTTTCCTGATCAAAAAAACTGAGGAAGGTTCGTACTATAATTATTCTCGAAACTCATGAGAGGAGGAAAATACTGACATCAATGAACTCAAAGTACATTTTGACAAAGATATTTTTTTCTCTTCAACGCAGCAGTTTATCAATTTTCAGATTCATAGATTAGTAATAGGTGGGTGGCCTCATCAGATGTTTAAAATTTAATTCCTTTTTTAAAAAATATGCCCTCAGGTGGTATCTGTAAATAGAGGAAAAGATCACGCCTTGAATCTGCCACACATTTTTCTTCCTTTCTTTTTCAACGTAGGCAATTTATCTATTTTCCCATTCTTAAGATTAAATAAATAAGGGATGGCTGATCAGCATTTTTTTTTAAATCATTTCTCTCGGAGCGGTTCCTTGAGGCTTCGCTCCTCCGTGGTTGGGCCTTACGCTAAGAGAAGGATCTCTGTTAGCGCCGTGGAAGCCTTTCCCCATTGTAACGAGGCTCCGTATCTGCGTATCGAGGGTTCCTTGACTCGATGCAGTTTATCGAGCAGCGGATCGCGTAGGGCTATCAGATCGCTGAACTTGCACAAGACGTTTGAAGTAAAAGAGCGCGCAACATCGCTGCCGGAAAGCACGCAAAGTGAAATATTCCTCGCCAGATAACGGTTTCTTTTACTATCGTCGTTTGTTATAAAGAAGCGGCACACAGACACGTTTTAGAACATGCGCATGTCTCAAGCGCACAAACACATTGTTTTTATATTTACATTTAACGTCCTGTTGATGCCGAATTTACACGAATGCCCAAAAGTGTTCCTTTGTTTTTCCCTGATCTTGAGAGAAACGATTGGTTAACGAGACTGAAGGTTTGTGTTCAAACCCCAAATCTATTTTGTTCTCTTTCTGTTTTCATGGATGTATAACGCAAGAAAGTTTTCTATCATTTAACATAAAAAAAGTGCGATGGATAAGTTTAGTAGTAGGCTCTCTAAAAAATTATAAACCAATACAATATTTGTGAATTACTGAAATAATGTCATCATAACATGGAAAACATTTAAAAATATTTATAAATTATATTATCCAAAATTTAAAATGCTGTCCACTCATGGACGCAAACAAATGGAGTTTTAAAACCAATATTAAAATAATGATATAAATCGTAAATCCAGATTAAGCAACGAAAAACGATACTACAATTATTTGTTAAACACGCCGAAGTTGCAACATTTATAAACATACTGCAATCTGACATAACCTGCTCCCCGAAAGAAAGAGATGTATGGATGACATGACTCGATATTACATGAAATACAGGGCGATCACGAGAAGATGCTACGAGTAAAAGGGAATTCCAAACGTTATCGCTTTAACACAGTTGCGTCAAGAAATGGTCGGTTTGAGCTTCTCGCTTGCGTTGGCAGTGGGCGGAGCGTTTAATTGAAGACGCACCGTAACGAAATAGCGGTGGGCGGCGGGCGCGCTGTATGAAGGCGGGAGAGCTTTCGCGGGGCGCCCGGGGGCGTTGCGGGGGGGGGGGCGGAAGCGGAACAACGGCTGTTGAGATGCGCCTGCGGTGCCACGTCGCAAAAAAATGGTGACGGGCGGA
>BOPP01000058.1:5297048-5320026 GCA_017312745.1 Gryllus bimaculatus | reverse complement strand
CTATTTCGTTACGGTGCGTCTTCAATTAACGCGCCGCCCGCCGACGCCAAGCGAGAGCTCAAACCGACCATTCTTGCGCAACTGTGTTAAAGCGATAACGTTTGAATTTCCCTTTTACTCGTAGCATCTTCTCGTGATTCGCTGTATTTCATGTAATATCGGGTCACTGTCATCCATACATCTCTTTTTTTCTGGACCAGGTTATGTCGATTGCAGTTGTTTATTAAATGTTGCAACTTCGGCGTGTTAACAAATAATTGGTAGTATCGTTTTCGTGCTTAATCTGGATTACGATTATATCATTATTTAATATTGGTTTAAAATCCATTTGTTTGCGTTCATGGAGGTGGACAGCATTTTAATTTTGGATATATAATTTATAAATATTTTTAAATGTTTTCCATGTATGATGAACATTATTCAGTAATTCACAAATATTGTTTGGTTATATTTTTTAAGAGTGCCTACGTACTAAACATTATCCATCGGCACTTTTTTATGTTAATGCATATGAAACTTTCTTCGTATACATCATTGAAACAGAAAGAGAAGAAAATAGATTTGGGGTTTGACACAAACCTTCAGTCTCTTAACCAAATCGTTCTCTCAAGATCAGGGAAAAACAAAGAAACACTTTTGGGCATTCGTGTAAAATCGGATACAGGACGTTAAATGTAAATATAAAAACAATGTTTGTCTGCCTTGAGACATGGGCATGTTTTCTAAATGTGTCTGTGCCGCTTCTTTACAAACGCAGATAGTAAAAGAACCGTTATCTGGCGAGGAATATTTCACTTCGCGTGTTTCCTGGCAGCGAGGTTCGCGCCCATTTTACTTCAACGTTTATGCAAGTCAGCGATCTGATAGCCCTCGCGATCCGGCTGCTCGATAACTGCATCGAGGTCAAGAACCCTCGATACGCAGATACGGAGCCTCGTTAAAATGGAAAGGCTCCACGGCGCTAACAGATCCTTCTCTTAGCGTAGGCCCACCACGAGAGCGAAGCCTCAAGGAACCGCTCCGAGAGAAATGATTTAAAAAAAATGCTGATCAGCCATCCCTTATTTATTTAATCTAAGAATAGGAAATAGATAAATTGCCTACGTTGAAAAAAGAAAGGAAGAAAATGTGTGGCAGTTCAAGGCGTGATCTTTTCCTCTATAACAGGTACCACACTGAGGGCTATATTTAAAAAAAGGGAATTAACTTTTAAAATCTGATGAGCCATCCCTTATTTACTTAATCTACGAATTGGAAATTGATAAATTGCCTGTGTTGAAAGAGAAATATCTCAAAATGTACTTGAGTTCATGATGTCATATTTTCCTCCTCTTCATGAGTTTCGAGAATAATTTATAGTACGAACCTTCCTCAGTTTTTTGATCAGGAAAATTAAGTTAACAAAACTGTAGGAAATTATATATCTGTAGCGACTTGTCCTAGTGGATTCTTTACTAGTTTACTACTAGTTTTTTCAAAGAATAGTATAGCTCAGTGGTACTGGCAGATATATCGTGGTAGAATATAATACTTTTTTGTGATTGAACAATCTACTTGGACAATCATTACAAGCACATAAATATTTAATTAAAATATTTTGTATGAGGGTACAAACACTTTCTCTGATTCTATTTGTTTGCGATTTTAGGTAAAGTGTTGGAATAAGTATTAATATTGCATAAAAATACAGGAAAAGAAATCGAATCCCGATTTAAAGCATTAATTAACTTCCGTTAAATGAGATATGGCCCATTGTGACAAGAATATCTGAAAACGAATTTCCACCAGACATGACCAACTCGTGGGAATGACTCTGACGTGCAAGCATAACATGCAAAAGATTCTTGCAGAGATGCTATCAACTGGCAGAAAGGTAACGGGCACACGATCTAATATAGCTAGGTCCTTCGAAGTAGGCAACCAATTAGGAAGTCATAACCTACAGTGAGGTAAGACAGCAATTGAGTTCGTGTACAAGAGAAGGTTCCTCACGTTTCCTGAACGTTTTGAATTTCACTGCTGGTAAATTACTTCATTACAGCTCCCTTGCTAGTACCTTGAAGTTAGTGGTTTCAGTTAGCGTTTCAGATGCCGGACTTAATGCTGGTCATAGTTTATGTTAGCAGCAATAAAAATGAAACACTAAATTAAGAATTACTCTCTAAAGATACGCAAAAATTAGGAAAAGACAGTTTAAGAGGCGGAGGTCCCTCAAAATCTTACGAATTTTTATAGTAGGTGGTAAAGGCTGACGGATAACATTAGTAAATGATTGTTTCAATGTAGTATACGTATTTAATTATTCCTTTCATTGACTCAACCAAATTTCAAATAACTAAACTAGCATTGTTTTAATTTTAAACGTATGGGACAATAAAAAATGCATCGACTTGGATGAACAATTTCTGCTGACACTCATCAAATTTTACAAAGTTATGTCAATACCGACCTGCTTATACGGGAGTGAAGTGTGGACAATGACAAATAAAGATATATCAAGACTGCAGACAGCGGAAATGAGATTCCTTAAAGCGGTAGCGGGATATAGCCTATTGGGCAGACAAAGAAACATGCAAATCCGAAACGAGCTAAATGTAGAAAGTGTTATAGAGAAAGTCACCAACTACAGACTCTCATGGCAAGATCACATGTTGCGAATGAACAACGACAGAATTCCTAAACAAGTGGCAAATTATCAGCCGAGAGGAAAATCGAGTGTAGGACGTCCAAGAATGCGCTGGAGGGACCAAAATTAAGCGGCCTAATTGGCATTATGCCTAAACACGTGAATATAAGAAGAAGAAGCGGACAACCTCTCCCCCTATTATAGATTAGATACCACACGTGTTCCATTTATCCACTTTCTTCAGCTGTTTGTCACAAAAATTCCCGCCCGCCCGGGCAGGCGCTGTCTGGGTGACGGCGCCGCGCCTCAATGCCTCGTTTGTATGGAGATGAGCGCCGCCGAGCTCCCGCCGCCGCCGCCGTCGCGCCCGCTGTCCTCGCCTAACGCGTCGCGACGTGGTCCCGTGCACGCACCGCGGGGGCGGGCGCCTAATGTTGATGATGCGCCGGGAGGGGAGGAAGGGGAGGGGAGGAGCTGACGGGTGGCGAGGTGGACGCTGACGGGTGGCGAGGTGGATGCTAATAGGTTAGACACGCGATGTGGGAAAAGGTTACGGAGGAAGAAAGTTTGGAGACTGTTGACGTAATGGAGAGTGAATGAGGTATGAGAGGAAGAGTTGGATGTGGCCGGAAACGGAAGTACAAAAATGTTAAGTTTGTATTTAGAAAAAAGGTTTCTGTTTCTGTATAATAAATATTCGGGGTTACGGTTTGTAGGCAAACACTTTTAGTTTATTTGTTTCTTAATTAGTTACGATCAAACTCTTGTTATATATTTTCGAATTTGACTTTAAAAATACCTGTCATACACAAAACAAAATATTTTTTTTAAATCGCTGGTTGTTTACAAACATCTATAACATAATATTCCTTCTCATATTATTCCCATTAATGTAGATGACGAACTCGACTATAAATCTTCAACACCAAGCAATTTTTTCGGAAATATTTGACTTCAGATTTCCAATTACTTTTTCTATGTTCTTAAAAGAACAGTCTACACAATCTATTTCAGTACCAGAAACTGCAAAGTAAGATAATTTACCATTTATCCGTATGCAATCATTTGTCAAAAACGATACTTGCATTCACCATATTGTACAGATTTTATTATTTATTATTTCTTTTAGCTTATTATTTTATTATATTTATTTATGATTAGTAATTTATTTTACAAATTATTTTACGTAGTGTAACCACGTTACACTATACATAAATCCATATTTTACATAAGCTATTTTACGTTCTTTAACTTTTAAAGATTTACGAAGTTGAAAATGCGTAAAGCCCATTCACGTCATTTTTGTAAACTTTCAACAACGAAACGAATTTGACGAACGAGCTGTGAGCACTGCCAGACAACCCCGAGGCCATCGTTGGCGAGTGAACTTGGATGAAGTAGCCGCCCGACACCTTCGCCGCCGCCGCCGCCTACGGCGCACGGACGCCCCTCCGTCGTCGCCCTACGCAATCCCGCGCGCCACGGGGTAATCCGAGGACAGCGGCGCGGTCGAGTTTCAGACAAAATTCTCCACGGCACTTCCACCATTATAATTTTAATGAAGGGAGAGTGCAAGGGTATCTCACGCTTACCTCACGTACGTAGCACGAATTATCTCCAGCCCGTTCGGGGTAGCGAGTTGACTTTTAAGTTACGTACACCGTAACGTGGTTACACTATGTGAAGAAAATTGTCGGAATACCGCTGTAAAATTGTTTACTTGAAACGTCGGAATTTTTTCTTCGAGTTTCGTAAGAGAGAGGACGGTAGAGAGGAAATAAAATATAAAATGTATTCGACCCCACACCGATTTGCTGCATTACAAACACTTAGGAATGCTGTTTGTAAGTGTTGAACATATATCCAGGAGAATAATTCACTAAAAAATTCAGTTTTATAAGGACGAGAAACTTATAAAGGGAATATATTTTGTTCATTTCAGTTTTCCTCCTTCAAAAAAAAAATGCTTTTACTTTATTTCAGCTTTGCCTCACTTCACAAAATGTCCACATATTTTTCGGTTTTTAACACTAAGATTTTACTTTTTGTCTTAAATAAGAGAGATTAGTTCTATTTTGGAGGAAAATTATTAAACATGAAGAAAAGGACAAAGAAGATGTAGGGGTTTATCAAGAGAAAGTAGTCGTCCATTAGATGCCTGTAAAATTTACGGGAAATATCTTAATTATAAAGAAAACGAACCGATAAAAAGGATGTGATCAACAACACGTTTTAGTTTATGCTTCTCGAAAAATAAAAATAATTGACAAGTTAAGTATTTCTGAATAGTCCATTATTTATAAGTAGATGAACATATTGAAGTCTAGTCTCATCCTATTAATACTCCCTTGCGCTTTATAATTAAATGCTTTAATATTGGCAACCTAACAAGCAAATTTCGATGAGCCATATTGGGATAATCTTCTTTGATTGGCGGTTGGACTAACATTAGATGTACGATCAAACGGCTGACTAGAACGTTATTGACTAGTTTTAATATACGTAAAATAACCAGGATATCCTCTTATATTAGTTAAAAATTATGCAAGCAAGATGACCCTTCAATTAGTTTAATACACACTACATGTATATTCTAGACTTGTGACAACAAATCAACGGAAAAATTCAAACTAATTTTCATATCTGTCTCGATCTTTTCTTAAAACAGTTAAAAGCATATTCATTACGTTTTTTGGATGCAATATGCTATGAGTACGTGAAGAACACAGATGGTTCTTGGTTATAATGGCATAAAGCATTGATGCTAATTTGATTGATTAATGGTCACAGAATATTTAATCCAGTAACCCTATCTTCTCTCCGCAAACTTTTCAAAGTTTGAGAATTTAATCTTCCACGCCGAGTGAAAAAGCTAGTACTTCTAGTTTCCTCCTTGGAAAGTAGAGCGTCCTACTATTAAAAACGAGGGAAACGTCTCTTAATTCAAAGCCAACTATATCCACCTTAATTAGCCCCATATCTGCTTAGCGTGTACATAGGGGCACGTTCTATGAATCTGTAGCTAGTTCATACTTTCACTTTATAATGTTGCAGTAATACCATTAGAACTTCATGTTGTTTTCCAGAACATTCTGAAATGTGTCACCATCTGCATTTCGAAATTTTGAGGGGAAAAAATTACTTCGTTTTTCGAAATTTAAAATGGTGTAATGGAATTTGTTGACGTAATAATTCAGGCAGTTAAGGGTTAATTAAAAATTGAACTAGAACTTCCACTACCACTACTACCACGACTAACTTTAGACTACCACTACTAGCATCAGTGCTAAAAGTGAAAATAGTCTCAAGTGTTGAGATAAATCTGTGAATGCAAAATAGGAAACAAAATAATTTCGTGTGACCGCATCAGCTACCACGTAATTTGTGTACGTAATTTGGATACTTGAATAAAAATACAACGAAAATCAGTAAGGCTGCCAAATAATAGGGCATGACACAGATGGTAAAAGTGACTTTATTTTTTCGTAGAATTTCATCCCTCGGTCAGTCGCCCAGGCAAAATCGCAAATCGCGCAAAATACACGCAAAATAAAACGTCACTTTAACCACTCGTATCATAGATAACTAGTATAAACAAGTTAGAAATAATATCTATCTTTGCTCACTTCTCAATACACTTCTGCAACGCCGTGTCAGAGATGCGGACTTGGCCAAAAAGCCCTTCGGGCGCGGGAGGCAGATTTCAGCTGTGGCGCTTTCTACGCGGGGGGAAGCTCTCAAAATGGGCTCAGGAGAGCATAGGAGGGAAGGATCGCGAGAACCAGAGCTCAGAGGCGCTGAGCGCCGCTGATCCGCTCCCGAGAAAGGCGTTTCCCTGTTGTAACGCGATACCCAAGGAAGTGCCAGCCAGCACGCGAGGGAGTGCCGCTGGACAACAGGAGGGAGAGTGGACAACGCAGTATTTCAATGCGGCTTTCCCCTGTCATTGTTTGCAAAGCCAAACGCCGTAAAGTAAACATTGTCTGATGTAGGACTGGTATATTTTTGTTAATTTCGAAATTGCTTGACAAATTTAATACAATAATAATATCATTTTACCGCGATTTTTCGTACTTTTTTGTAGAGTATGAAGATCATGTAATCCCTTACGATGTATACCTTATTGCAAGAGATTTAATGATACTCTGATATTCCTTGGTGACAACTCTCTGGTATCTTCTTGAACG
The DNA here is from genome assembly GCA_017312745.1 of Gryllus bimaculatus. Lineage (NCBI taxonomy): Eukaryota > Metazoa > Arthropoda > Insecta > Orthoptera > Gryllidae > Gryllus > Gryllus bimaculatus. The sequence continues at coordinate 5,313,213 of BOPP01000058.1, read as the reverse complement.
TTTAATAATACACTATACATTCACTAAGTGAGTTAGCATTAACTAACACAACGAGAGTGAATTCATATTCAGTCAGGACATTATTTTATCGCTTAGGGTCGAATACAGCTTCACGAATTAAATATAACAAAAAATCTTGTATATGACAAGAAGAAATAAATGTAGTCATTAAGTTACGAAAAGCCTATTTAAAATAATCATTAGTACCCATTTCAGAAGCACTGTCACACACATTGGATAGTATAGTTAATAACTAGTTTTACTTGAAAAGTTAGCGAAAGTAAAGCTGGATTGTGAAACAGAACAAACTGCAGAAGAATGGACATAAACGATTAGAATAGGCAAGAACGCACACTGGTTCTCACCTTAAATAATTTTAGAATAATTCATAAAATACTGATGCAACAATAAAAGAAAAACAGAGAAATCAGAAGAAGAAAAGTCCACTCATGAATAATAAACTTCTGATTACCATTTCAATGGACCAGGAATGAGAAAAAGCAAAGTTAATCTTCGCAAGGGAAGAAAACGTATGCAAATACGGAGAGCCCCGGTCCATTGATGGTCAGTACCAGGAGGCGTCCAAAACGGGTGAGCTCGGCCCTCCATCGTTACGGGACAGCGGGCAGCGGGCAGCGGGCAGCGCCATTTGAAGGCAACGGAGGAAGAGGAAAACGCTATATTTGTGTATGTGTGTGCGTGTGTGTGTGTGAGAGAGAGAGAGAGAGAGAGAGAGAGAGAGGAGAGAGGAGAGAGGAGAGATGAGGAGAGAGGAGGAGAGAAGAGAGAGGAGGGAGACAAAAAGACCGGTCGGAAGGCTAGAGATAGCCAGTGTGAAGAAAAAAACACGTTGGAGATACGTCAGGCGACAAAGCCAACCGCTGAAGTCTGAAACCGCGATCGAAAGCGAAGATGTGAAGCGGAAGAGTGGTGGGGACGTTAAGCTTGCGGAAACAAGTTAAACTGGTGTTAACCCAATGACAACTTAGATATCTTTTCTGAGTCACATTTATCCTAGAATCAGATAGGAAGCCAAGCGTTTGAAACCCAGAAATTTAAAATGTTGCATTTTTCCCCTTTGACAGTTCCGCGTATTTTGTAATTCATCCACAACCAGTCATCATTCGTCTCTTCATTTAAGATAATAATAAAAAACGTTTTTGCAAAAAAAATGATGAAATATTTTATAAAGTAGTTTATTTCTCAAGAAAACATATGTGCTCAGAAGATGAGATTTTTACAGTTAACAAAATGATTTGAACGGTGTAAATTTAGAACGTAGTAAATTTAGAACGGTGACAAGACGTTAACATATAAGATACGTGGATGCAACAAGATTGTAAAGGTGAACGGTGCCTGCGGTACGAACAGAACGGAGCAGACGACAGCTAAGAGGACGGCGTGGGAAAAACAGGTGTTGCAAATTGTGTGAGAGGTGTGAATAATGGGCGCCGTGAGAACAATGAGGCCGTTTCGGTAAATGTGGGAAGTGCGTACGGCGTTAGCGGTGCAAGCGATGTGGGTGGAGCGAAGTTAATGGCAGGGCTTGAGCACGGCGTTTACGACGTGATGTGCCGATGTACTAGTGTGGGCTTGGGCGGTGTGTCTGATGTGGTTTGTGTGGGCGGAACGTCTCCGAGGACAAGTGTGCGAGTTAAAAAGCCCGTTCCAGGCGGAGCCGTGAGGGCGGTGGTTTGTTGTCAAGCGGTGTGAGTAGTTTGGTCGGCGGGACAGAACGACTCGACACGATCAGAATGGAGTACATCGGCCAATACGAGCCGTGTGGAAGATAAGGGTATCTTGATCCGTGTGGTGAGTGTGGAAGACATGGTCAGTGGAGCGAATAATGTAAAAGGGACGGAAACAGCGAGCTGCTGTGGAGGATTCGGTGAAGGTGATTGGAATGTTGTGCGATTGTACTCGTAGAAGGTACTGTTCCAGCGCGATATGTAAAATAACTCCAATCCGAAACACGAGATGCGGTAAATATGGCTTTACGGCATGGATAGCGTATGTTGTAAGTGTGTATTGTAAACAACGAGAATACTGCGGTGTGTGTTGGCTGTAAGCATAAAAGCCTGTTATATAATCCACACCCTCTTTAACGATCTATGCAAGGTTTGGTGATGATGTCCATGTGTGACTATTGAGTTTTTTCACGGGATAGCGAACAGCAATCCACTGCAATGTCGATCTTCAGCGCATGCGCAGATGCTAAAACGTGATGCGAAACTCAAACTTCGCTTGCGCAGAAGATCGTTAGTGCGGTCGGTTGCTGTAACGTTTCGACGTGCAAAAACTCCTTAGTTTTGAAGGAAGTGCATTGCGTGGGAATAGCGACGGTTGTGCGGGTGAACGGATGGTAGGAGGGATGTGGGTAAGTAGAGTGGCCAGAACGGTCCAGGTATTGTGATGATGCTTTCACCACCCTCATGTGATGTGGATTTATATGGGTAGGGAAAGTTGATGGTGTGAACCGTACGAATGTGGTGATTTTATTTGAGTGGTTGGTCCGGGTTGTTCGAGAAGCGCGGATTGTGAGAGTAGCCCGAGTGATACGAGTGGTGTGTGTTAAGTGGGTAGTGTGATGTCTTGGTGGTGTAGGAAAGTGTGAGTGGAATGGGAGGTGCATTGTTGTGGATGGTACAGAAGATTCGGACGATTCGAATGTTCCGGATAAGATAAATGGGTGCGGTGGTGCGGTTGAAGTGAGGTGAAAGTGTTTAGTGGTGCAGGTGGTGTGATTGGTGCGGCTGGTGTGTGTGGTGTAATCGGTGTGAGTGGTGTGAGTGACCTGAGTGGCGTGAGTGGTGCAGGTGGTTTGACTAGTGTAGTTGGTGTGCGTTTCGCGGGTGATGCCATCGGTGCAAATGATGGTAGTTACGCTAGAGCAATGAGTGGTGCGAGTGGCGTAGGTGGTGCGAGTGGCGTGGATGGTGCGAGTGGCGTGGATGGTGCGAGTGGCGTAGGTGGTGCGAGTGGTGCGAGTGGTGCGAATGGTGCGAGTGGCGTAGGTGGTGCGAGTGGCGTGGATGTTGCGAGTGGCGTAGGTGGAGCGAGTGGCGTGGATGGTGCGAGTGGCGTTTGTGGTGCGAGTGGCGTAGGTGGTGCGAGTGGTGCGAGTGGTGCGAATGGTGCGTGTGGCGTGGATGGTGCGAGTGGCGTGGGTGGTGCGAGTGGCGTGGGTGGAGCGAGTGGCGTGGATGGTGCTGTTGTTGCGGGTGGAGAGAGCGTCTGAATGGTGCCCCGCGCGGGTGCGGGCGGCCGGCGGAGGGGCCGGCCTCAGCCTCACGTGCCGCTGCAGGAGGCGTCCGTCCTTGCGGCCGCGCCAGTGACATCACCGCCGGTCTTTCCTTATATAGCAAATATCCCGGATCCGTTAGTGCTTGGGACCGAAGAATACCGCGCCGGTTCTAAGGCTAAAGCCCTGCCTCCTCCACGCCAGGAAGAATGCGCTTCTTCATTCGCTCATTACGAGCCTGTGTTGATTTATGCTTTTCCGCGCGAGCCTAACGACAATACTCTCCCTTTCCATGGTATTTAAAGCTTTTGTGCGATCTTTGAGGAGTTAGGAAAGAAATATGCAAAATGGAAAGTAAAGTTTCAACAATAAATGGAAGTTATCGCTGCAATGTACAGTTGTGTGCACGGAAAATACAAGAACATGGAAGATATTGTGAAATATCATGTGAGTTCAATATGAAATATTCGTTTTCTTAGAGCCGGGGTTGTATTCATGAACGGTTTTCGGAATATTACTGTTGTTACCGGCGGCGATGCGGTAAGTGATGTTTCTCAACAAGAAAAAGTGAAGTCTTTGTGTTTGGTATTTAAAAAGGCACAAGTCATGCCATTATGTATTTTTAATTCCAACGCACCCACGTAATGTTCAGATGGAAGGGGAAAAAGAAAAGTAGTTGTTTTTGCAAAATAAGTGCCTGTAAATTAACTTTTGTAGAATACGAAATGAGACCTTAGGAGCAAAATATTTTTCTTGTTTTTAAGTGTATTTTGGGGAGAGGCATCTTAAAGGATACCTTAAGGATACTTATTTAAAAAATATTAGGATTTTTCTCAGGCAAGTAAGCCGACAATTATAATGCTATGAATAGTGAAATAGTTTCATTTTTCCAATTTCCATAGTTGCGGGAAGTTTGAAATGAACATTGCAACGGTGACGTATCGGAAGCCAAATGTACAAAATGAATAGAGTTAGTTTCTTGATATTTAAAAATATCAAAATAGCCAGAACTGTGCGTGTAATGAAGTCGCAAATTACTACGAACCATTTATCCTTCTCTTCACTTCAATAAAATGAGAAAAAATATCTTGCAACGCAGATAAGAACGAGAAGCGTTATTTGAAAGTCGTTCTTAATAAAAATGTTTAGAGATATCACAGATAAACAATTGATATTAATTTGATAGTAATTCTTCGCAAAAGACAATCCAACGAAAAAGTGTTTATGAAAGTAGTTTGACGCAAACTCGCAGTCAGACTTGCCAATCGTGCAGCAACTGGTTCCATCTGCTGAGAAATAACCGGTAGGTCCTCGATTTTGAATCCCGTCAGCGGCAGAATTTCCGCCACTAGCCACATAGCCAGGTATAATTCAGCCGGTGTTTGGAGGGAGAATTCTAGCGGCCGGACCGTCCGCGATATTTCCTTCCACTTTCCTCTACTTATACAAACTTACAATTACATTTACTATACTATCACAAATACCCGAAAACCAGTCGGGATCTTAGAGCTGATACCGACTGGAGGTATTCCCCGTTGGTGGGAGGTACTTAGTTGGAGAAAACCACGCTAGCCGACGATAGATCGGCGTCGAATGTCCGCCATCCATCAGGGGACGATCACGGCCACCTTCCGCGATAAAAACATGTACATTACGCCGGACCTAATGACTTTAGGAGGTGACACGCCCGAAAACACTAATTAATCAATCATGTAAAAAAAAACAGAACATTCCACCGTCTGACCTGATGTGCCATCCCCAAGCCGGTTCGGATGACTCAATCCCCCCCCCCTCATTCAATACAGATCATTCCCAGGGAAGAGAAAGCCCTGGCGCGATGCACGGAGTAACCAGCTCGCACAATGGCGCTTGCGAGTGCACGTGACCCAAGCGGACTCTTCCCGCACCGACCCGCGTGCGACCGCCCAGTGACGAAAGCCGAGATGCGGAGCAGCGATGGGGCGGGCGGCCTTCTCAGCCGGCGCGCGACCGGCTGTGCTTAGCTCAGAGCCTCTGCTACTGTAGATACTCCGACCAGGGTTCGACACCCGACGGTGTCGGATTTTCGATACGGGTTAAATATCTGGGTCGAATTCAGCTGTCTGGAGGGGAATTCTTGCGACCGGCTGCTCTGATCGGTACTTTTCCGTATTGAAGTGTATATAAATGTAAATGTGAGAGTAAGGGGGTGATAATAGAATAAGGAAGAGGAAGGATGGGTCTCGCGTGGTCCATGCTCGGTTTTTTTAATTTTCTGTCCAGACATTAGCCTGGGGTTGATCTAAAAAAACCACGAAAAATGACGGATCAGAGCAGCCAGTCTCTAGAATTGTTCTCCAGACAGCCGTTGAATTCGACCTACTAGCTATACAGTTAGTGTCGGAAATCCTGTCATCTTTAGGTGTGGAACCCTAGGCCTTCCCAGTAAGAGGTATGAGTTAATGACCTGCACTAATGAAGCCAGTCCGAGATTTCCTGTCGAAAATATAGGGAATCGATGTCTTTGAAGTGTCATTAGGAAGTTTGTGCCACCTCGAACGTTAACGCACTATCGTACTTCAGCGCGTGCGCAGTGTAAGGTACGCACCACTTTAGTGCATCTGCGCTTGCACAGACGATCGATAGTGCCGACGCTATGGCGTGCATGAACTCCCCATTCGGTGCAACTGTCTCCCTGTCGTCGTGACGTCACCGCGTGCGGAGACTCCCCGCGCGATGTCTTCGCAGCGCCGCTGGCGGCCACTCGCGAAAGGTCGCGCGGCCCCACGTGATTCAGAGGCTCCGTGCCGATGGCTCTAGAGCATCCGCGATCTGATGGCACGGGTGATGCAACGCGCTGACCTGACACATGCTGCGCGTACTACTTCGAGAGCCGTTGCAGTGTAGGATACCGCTGAACTGTTCGGAGATGCTGACAGTACTGCAAGTTAGAGCGTTGGCTTCCGCGGCCGGAGTCAGTATTTACTTGGCTGTCCGGGTGACGCCACGTCCATGGCGAAGGTGCCCAAGTTTCAGTCGCCATTCTGAGACCTTCCTCAGGGCGTAATGTCTGCCTCAGGGAATAGCATTACGCCCTGAGGATGGTCGCAGAATGGCGACCGAAACGTCGGCACCTTCGCCATGGACGCGGCGTCACCCGGACAGCCAAGTAAATACAGTACTGCGAGTTAATGCTCGGTTGACAATACAGAAGATTTGACTGATTATATAGCTTTAAAAAGACCTACGAATGTACGCCAAAAAAACACATCATTCGAAACTTTATAATTTTTTTTGCAGCCGAAAATGTCCTATTGTACAAACTGCATGTAGTTAATTTGAGAATTAGAATTCAATTGTAAGATGCAAAATGTTTTTAGACTGTACGCTAGCCAATTTTCATCAACTTGTTATTATCTCCTTCATTGTTATGGTATATTAACATATGTTCCAACAATAAATCTGAAGAGATTTTTCATTTGCCACCTACAATGTGGTCTTTTGTGGCGCATTCTTTAACAAACTTATTTTTAATTTTTCTCAATTTTTAATTCCTTGTTTTTATATACATAAAAAAGTAAGTGATTTCTTTTAGATTTCTTTGGGACAACCTGTTCTCTGCGATTAAAGGCGTTCGTGCCAGATGGCGTACTTGACATTTGTTTCCACTGAAGCAGGAGTACGCTGTAGTATGTTGCAACAGGCGACCGTTTTAATCGCGCTCATGTCAGGTCACCCTTTTTGGAGTGTGTCCTGTTTCCGGGATCTGCTGCCTTCTTTGCACTTGACGGTGCAATTAATTTTATGCGTGTACGATGCAAAAGTTGTTCCACTAATTTTTACGGAAACTTGTTTCCCCCTCATGTCTTGAAAATGACAAACAACTGAAGTAAACGACTTTTTGTAGTCTCACACATTGCAGTGTATATTACGCAGGTATGCAAGTATGTATGTACAAGTAAATCTTTCCTATGTGTTGTTCTTACCGCTAAAGTATCTGAAAACTCCAATCAACATTCAGCTATCCATCACGGAAAGACATAAAATCCACATTTGTTCAAAATACATTATCTGACGCGGTCATTTATTTTATAAATATTTTACAAACAGGAATATGTGTATTATCTTCTATTGTATGTCTCTACAGCTTATTTTTTATCAAAATAATTTTTTTTAAATGAAATATCATTGTTTCAAATTGATACGTTTACGATTGGTTGGACAAACGCCATTTGAAGAATTGCACGTTTTCTCTTACTTATTTCTTGATAACAAAACGAAATTTGAAATTGTTGCATTTGCAGCATTTGTATGATGGAAATTTGAACTTCATTATTACAATATTATTCGTAACAAGTGAAGTGAATAACTAGTCAGAAAGGCAAAATATCTTAAGCATATTGTGTGTAATTGTTTGTTATTTCCCCACCTCCAAGAAAAAATAAACTTTAACGGTGTTCTTCAAGCATACTTCACATTGTAGAGCTAATATTTCACTTTCCTTCTTTCCACAAAATATTTCTCATTAATAGACCATTATTCTCGTAATATGGACCTTGAGTGGTTCCTGCTGTCACGTAAATCTCCTCACAAAAACGCCGACGGTGAAACGTCCCTGACATTCCTAGGAAGAGGGATTACCAGAACTTGGAACGAAGAGTAACTCAGGTGAAGCAAGAAGCGACAGCGTTGAGATAATAAGACAAGTTGATGAAGGCAGAAACACCAGTAGTGATGAACAAACGTTACACCTATTTTCATTTGCGCGGCTCTACTTCACATGATCACGCGTGACTTCTCAGAACTCGATGTCACGATGTGGGGTCAGATGCTGTGACAACTGTGGTGATGATTGCGGAGGCTCGTAACATGATTGCTGCTGTAGAGTCGGAGGCAGGAAGCAAACACCGTCCTGATCAAAGGGAATGTTAGGGACAGGGATGGCGACATTGAGGTGAATCTGGCAACGTCGCGTCATTGAAGCAGGTAATGGATGTCCGAATGCATGCAGCTTAGGGAGGCGACAAGCTACGGATGAAGCAGCTACCGTCTGTCATTAATTGGATCTGAAGGGGAAGTAATTAAAATGTATGAGAAATGTAAACAGAACGAAAACGTTTTGCGTGAAAGAACGCCTGTTTCTGAATAGACCTCTCAGGTTTCCGACAGGTTATCAGAACATATAGATCCTGAATTAAGTATTTTGTACTTTATTGCCAATTTAGAAATCTCACGAAGCATATTTACGTAATTAGGAATCGTAAATAAACTTTTCATAATAAATGCCTGAAATGTTTACTTTTTGCCTAGGGTGTATTGAAAATCACCTGTATGTGTACGGTCTTCGAAAAATGCGATATTACGAAGGGAATATATTGATTGAATGGCTGGGGCAGACATTGCAAAGTAGTTGGATCGAAAACTACAAAAGTGAAAGCAATGCTTTTCTAATGCGAAATACTACAGTGGTTATAAATATTTGATTGGTTAATGTAGGTTAATAAAAGTTGGATAAATACCAATGATACTTTCACATCAAACTTATTTCATCTCATTTTTACTTAATTTTGAATTGGTCTGAATGCTATAATGTAGATTTACTATAATAATTTGGAAGTGATAATCGAAAGTGGATTTTTATCACGACAGGTCGCATTCAGCCACTGTCTGTACTAGAATTCTAGCGGCCGGCTGCTCTGATTGGTAGTTTTCCGTTTATTCTGATCAACACCAGGCGAATGTCGGAGCAGTACCCTATCAATCGGATGACGGACCACGCACGATATTTCCTTCTTCCACTTCATTGCTCTTTCCTCATCCCTTACTTACACACATTTACTCTTACATGAACTACACTATCACGAAGAGAGCTTTGAGCTTCAGACGGCTGGGGTGGAGCCCAACTGATGAAAGATACCTGATTGGGGAAAACCCTGCACGTCGACGGATCTCACCATTTCAGCAGTGAAAGATCTCTACCACATCCAGCGATCAAAATCACTACACTTACGGGAATAATGACCCTAGTAGTTGGCGTGCCCAAAATAGCTAATCAATTATTTGAAGTGATAATATGTGTCTTGGGGAGTTGCCAACATTAGCTTGAAAGAAATTGTGTTATTTCAAAGTTAACTGAAACGCAAGTTAGTTAACTAACAAGGAAAATAATTTTGAATCCCTGAGCGAAGAAACATTCGCGAGCCACATGCGGGGTCACGTGGGCTCGAGGGCGAGGGCGATTGCGAGGGCGATTGCGAGGGCGAGGGCGAGGGCGAGGGCGAGGGCGAGGGCGAGGGCGAGGGCGAGGGCGAGGGCGAGGGCGACAGCTGCGACCGCTCCGTCTCGCCGGCTGCGCACGAGGCATCTCGCCCCGGCCCAGCGCCCGCGCGCCGCCTCGCGGCCGCCGCCCGCTTAATTAGGCCTGGGACCCGGGGCCATAAATACGGCCCCTGGCCCCGACAGGTTGCGCTCGCGGCGGCGGCGGCCGGGCAAAGAGCGCGCCGCACAGTGGAGCGAAACCGCATAGAAAGCACGGTACGTTCAAATGAAATTTTATCGGCATGGAGCATTGGAAAATACGGCGTAGCTATTACACTAAGAGAAAAGTACGACGAATAAAAATTTAGAGCAAATACAATATGTACGACGTTGTCAAATATTTTGATGTAGTTGCCAATTATTGCTTTTTTTTGTGCTGTAAGATAATATTCACGTGCAGAAATATGAATATTTCATTCGCAGCAATATTCATTCCTTCTAAAGCTTTAATTTCAGGTGTTTTAAGAGGAATTATAATATTTCGTGACCGGGTTCATGGTGATCTCATTATCATCATTATTATATCATTATTATCATTGTTGTTGCTAATTCGTATATTTTCTTCATCTTTGCTAATTGAAAGCCTTAAGCAACGAAGTATATATAATAACGAAATATATGAGATAACATATTCATAGTGCCAAATATTACACGTCTATTATGCGGTTCGCACCCTCAATCTTTCATTTCGCTCAAAGCGGTTACTGCAAATGCTGTGCGCATTTTCCTTCAAACACTGCTCTTTATTTAAGTCTTTTTTTTCGATTTTCGGCGCCTTTCGACCCACTGTGCGGCGACCTCAGCGCAACGCTTAGCTCTTCTTGCGTCCGCGCACCTCCCGCACGCGCCCTTCCCCGCACGCTCATCGATTCGGCCCCCCGCCCACCCACCCCCATCACCGTTCACCCCTCCGGCTCCGTCCGCCGCCCCCTCCTCGTCCTGCCCGTTCTATCGGGCCCACCCGCCGCCCATATTGCACCCCCTGCCTCAACACCCCGACACCGCTCGTCCCCGGCCGCCGCCCGTCCATTTACACACCGCCCCATCCACCACCACCACCATCCCCGCCCACTCTCCTCTCAGCCGCCCGCCCGCCCTCCCGCCCACGCGCGTGTAACGGCCGCGTACTTGTACTTCAGCTCTTCGCAGTTCGCTGGACTAAGTGCGCGCCCTCTGACTTGGCCTTCCCGTTTTCGCCCCTTCGCGTGCTTATTCCACTCCTCCCCCTCTCAGTATTCGCATGTTCCAATACCTGCAGAAATTTGCAGAGTCTGTTTATGGATTCTGATTGGTGTGCGAAATTGAATTTGGGACCTCACGCTTGTCAAATGTTCAATTCATTAGTCCGGCTGAGTTTAGATCCGAGCCGCTGTCCCTGCACTGATTCTGACCGCCGATGCCCAATATCGAGTCCTGGTGGGAAGGGGGGCGATTTGAAGAATAGCTAGATAGTTAGTTGAATTCAGCTGCTGTCTGGGGAAGAAAATCTAGTCACCGTCGCGACAGGAGCCTGGGACCTCCCGGTCAGACGCGCTGCATCAATACGACCCCATTATTTGTTTCCTACCTTTATTTCTAACTTTGTAATTTGCTTGGTTAGCCCAGCCCAAGCTTTCACATTCCTAGATTCAGATTCTTTGATCATGTTCATTTTCTGCTTTATTTATTTATTTATTTTTCTTTTTATATTCTTACCAAGTCGTTCTTTGTTGTATTTCGCCCTTCTTTGCTCCGTCTACTAGCGTTTCCCTTTATGGATTCATTCCCATCTACATCGCACGCCTTTCCAATTGTTTCAACCCACATTTGACCTCCTTATCGGCGACAATATACAACGTCCTCGTGTCCGCCTCCTTCTCCCCGTGATCCCCCCCCTTTCGCCTCCTTTCTCGTTGTCACCCGTCCTTCATCCTCCGGCCGCGCCTGCCTTCACATCGTCCAACCGCACCTCCTAGCACACCCAGCCCATCAACTCGCAGGTCCCGCCTCGCCCCATGCCGCCCCGGCCGCCGCCCCGCCCCGGCTCCGCCCCGCCCCGGCCCCGCCCCGTTCCGTCCCGCACCACCTCACTCCGTCCGCCTGCTCGCCGCTTCCCGCCCCGCTGCCCGCTCCGCCCCGCCCCGCCCCCCCGCCCCGCTCTCCCCGCCCCGCCCCGGCCCCGCCTCGCTCCGCCCGTCCGCCCCGCCACCCGCCCCGCCCCGCCCCTCCGCCCGCTCAACCCCGCTCCACTCCTCACCACCCCGCCCCGCTCTGCCCCGCCCCGCCCCGCCCCGCCCTCGCCCCCCCCGCTCGCGCGCCCGACCGCCGCCGCCCGCCCCCCCGCCCCAATCCGTCGCCCGCCCACGTCCTCCGCCACCCCACTTCCCTCGCCCGCTCCATCCTCACCACCCGCCCCGCCTCGCCGCGCCGCCGCCCGCTCCGCACGGCGACAGCGTCCTATTAGCCGATGGGCCGAGTCGCCGGCTAATAACCAGCTGTCAGCGGCGGGCGGCCGCCTTATCGCCGCCCATCGACTGCGCAGCGATCGATTCCGGCGCTGGGTGCATCGCCGCGACCTGAGCCCCGGTCAGGGCGCCGCAGCCCGCCCCTCGCGGTGATGGAGGTCCTTGAATCTGCGCCCGGAGACGCCGCCGGCCAACGCACTTGTCTGTCGGGTGGGCGGTGGAGTCGACGTGGGGTATACTTAGATGAGATGGGGAAGATCAGCTTCTTCTTGCGTGTGAGCTTCTTGACTTTTAGCTCCTCTTTTGAAGACGTTTCTAAGGCCGACAGGGGAACCGATGTTGGCCAAAATTTGGGTCGGCCGTTTTTGTCCGACCTTCCGTATTCGTTTGAGCACGTGATGGTGAACGGAAATGGTCCTAGTCAATCCGGATGACTTCTTACGATGACGTCCGAAAACTTCGAATGTAGGAAAAAGAACGTACTGCTTCTACCTATTGGCCAATCATAAACTGTGACTCATCTATCTTAAGAGGCGTTATACATCGATCGATGTCCAATAAACAGCAATCAACATGTACTATAACATATCCTCTGACTTTAACACATGCTTTCAGTTATTTTCAATATTTGGCACATTTTGGAACGCTTTTACTTTTATCACTCGTGGAATAGTCATATTAAATACCACTCGTGCTTCGTACATTCTCATGTAAATCCTCTCCTCGCGTCGAGAGTCGGGAATTTATCGACAATTTCTAAAGCACTAGTGGTATTACCTATGATAATAATTGATAATTTCATGTTTTTGGAAATTATAATTCTTAAGTATTATATTGCCCGATTCATTTTATGAATCTGCGTAAGACGTCAAGTTTCGTCATTTGCGATTTCATCACGAAAACAGCGGGAAGAGTAAGCCACCTTTCTCTTTGTATGAATAATCCAGTATCTTAGATCTAGCATCTCATGATTTCGTCTGAAGATAACCTACAAATTGCAGGTGAATTCACTGTGTCCGGGTTACATAATTATATTTATTCATCAAACTATTGCAATATTTTGTAGCAAGAGCTAGTGCAACAACTCTGAAGATAATTCGTGATTAAATACGTTAACGCTGGTATCATTCAATCAGTGTGTTGAAGTTAGAAACGCGTTGTGAGAACATAATAAAGACTTCGTTAGCATGAAAAAAGTTCAAAATGAACAAAAAATCCTTTTAGTTTTACCTTAGAGAATAAGTTCCAAAAGATACAAGTTATACAGACTTTTAAAAGTGTGTGACTGAATGTTTCAATATATCAACTTCAGTACTATAATATTATTGAATAGCGCTTTTCCTAACAATTATAAATGTACTGGGAATTTATCGTCAAAGTTTAATTCACCTACAATATTTAAATGGCGTGACCATCGCAATCACCGAAATACACATTACATTACAAATAAATACAAGATTATAATAAAAAATTAACACTCAGAAACCGGAGTTCAATACTATAATAAAAAATTAACACTCAGAAACCGGAGGTTTCATAACCTCAATGAGCCATTCAACGTAAGATCACCGTTTTATCGGTGCGCACCTTGTCAAGTCCTTGGGATATTAGTGGCTGTTGCGTACACTGTGGCGCCCCAGGCGGATGCTGCCAGCGACGGTCATGGCACCGAATACCGTGGGAGGCACTTCTTCGGCGGGAGGTCGTTTTTTTTCAGTAATCGATATGAGCGACTCAGGGAGGAGGTACTGACCAATCAGCGTGAATGTCAGGTACGTGATGTAAGCCTCTCTCAATGTAGCATTCCGGAATGATGCGCTCCACTAGAGTAGCGGTGATTTGAGTACGCTTGCATGGCGTTAGGAGAATGGTGTCGAGTACCTAAATACTTCTCGGGGTTTGATTTACTGGATTTCATTATATTATCACATCATATTTACTGTTTATATAAAAGTTGAAAGAGAATGAAATACAGACATTGAATTGAATTGAATTAATGCCTGATTTTACGTGGCGAGAATCGGGCCATCAGGTCCGCTCTTTCGTCTGACCACACAAATTTCGCTACGCTCCTTTCGCCAACTAAGAGAGGAAGGAGGTATTTCTTGAGCGAGAATCTGGTTATTTCAATTTTGCTCAGAGACGTCATTTAGGCTTGAGGATCTTTTACATGCAAGTAAATCTACTAACATGGAACCGCCGGCTTTACTTCCCCTCCAAAGGAAGGCGTGCGAAAGATTTTATCGCCCTCAAAAATCCACGCTTTGGCGCGGCTTCGATCAGGTTGACATTGAGAAAATTCAGTCATTAACATTCCAGTTATCAACATTGAACTAGTTCCAACATTCGTGAATTCGTGGAATTCGTGAATTCGTGGAATTCGTGAATTCGTGGAATTCGTGAATTCGTGGAATTCGTGAACGGCCTTATGTGTCAGATAGTGGTAAGAATGGATTTATAAATCTGAAAATTGATATTAAATAAAATGTTGAAACTAGTTGTTTCCATTTTATTAAAATAAAAAATAGCCTGTCCGGATGGTCGAGATCATTAAGGCAGTAGTGCCGTAGCGATCTCGAATCGAAGGATCGTGGCTTAGTGGTTAAATACGTTAACGTTTCACCCCTATCATCACCGTATCATGTTATCTTCACAGTTACCATATTGTTAAAATGTAATAGTAGTCGCTAAGGACCTACATGTTGATGCGACCTTAAGTAACGAAAAAAAATCTAGTATTCTCTATTTGCAGAACATCTGGGAGTTGAATTCTACCATCCGTCTTTGGAAATTGTGATGTTATCGATGTATGGTAATCTACACTTCCGGAAAGTAATTCCATTTCATTTCTTATACTTCCCACAGCGGTCTCAGGGTGCAGTCACTCTATCTGACTACAATCAATGGCGAAATCCTTCCGCAAGAGAAGTGACTGGAAGGTTGACTGTGCTGGCCACATCACCCTCCTCCAGCAACAAGGCCTAGCCCGAGTGCTCACCTCCAGCGTCCACACGGACAATCCCTTCTCTTCAGCACGAACATTTTAACCTTCCTCCGCGTCATCTCCACTACGTCATCTTCGCAACATTCGTTTTCCAGCTGAATCCCCAAAACAGTGAAGAAACCATCCCGTAAGCCGCCAGGGTCAACCGTGAGGTCCTCGACTTTTTCAAGTAGCGTATTTTGGCTGTAAGGGTCGAAGGCCTCCTTGTACTCGACGGACAAACTCTTTCAGTAATTTATGTGTCACGCTGTACTTTCGTATATCACGTTGCCGCAACTAGCCGCATCTAAGCAAAGGGCAAATAATATGATGAAAATGTAATTTTATTATAAAAAAATATAAAAGCAAATTTAAAAACAGCAACTGCCAATTACCTTTTATTTCTTCTTAACTAGTTTGATATCCTTTTAAGCACATAAAATTGCTGTCTGTCATATTTTCACTATATCTGCCGAGATCACAGTTTTGTAGCAGATGCGTCATATGAGCTACCTTTTATTTTATTTGTATTCAATTCTTAAGTTATTTCCTTCTCTAAAATAACACATTGAATCCAGTACCTATTTCGTATATCTATATTTGGTTGAAACTGGTATTTAAAGGATACAATATGACAACAATGGTAATGATGAAATCATAATTATAATACTGATCAATGGGGGTAAAAGAGACAGAGGTAATGGAAGGGAGAACGCAGACATATATTACATTGAAATGGGTGGAGATTTGAACCTAGCGAGCTTAGTGCTTTTCCCGACTACGGCAGTGAAAAGTTGGCATCGCTTCAGCCACTCTCTGTAGTATATTCTGAAAACAGCACCTAAATCTCAGTATCTAGGTGTCAATGCAAGCGTTTGAGAGTAAATAGCCAACTACTCTCGACGCTGTCTTGGATTTAGTCTTGTGGCAGGTCTTGTGTCTAGTACTGTTAACAGCCTCGTATCGCTCCCCCGGGCCTGGCGAGCAGCGCCGTTTACGCCCAGGCAGAAGCACGGGTGCTCTGCGACGAGGGCCGCGTCATGGGCCGGCGCCAGCGGAGCCACCGCCGCCGCCAGGGGCAGCCGGCCGCTTTCACGGTCAGTTTGCCGATTGCGGCACAGCCCGGCATTAGCCGTTCGACACGCCATCGCCAGCCGCCGCTGCCGGTTGTGGACGTCGCGCGCCGGGAGACCTCAGGCC
>BOPP01000058.1:5285663-5297023 GCA_017312745.1 Gryllus bimaculatus | reverse complement strand
AAGCAGCTACCGTCTGTCATTAATTGGATCTGAAGCGGGTATAATTAAATGTATGAGAAATGTAAACAGAACCGAAAACGTTTTGCGTGGAAAGAACGCCTTGTTTCTGAAATTAGACCTTCAGGTTTCTCCGACAGGTTATCAGAACATATAGAACCTGAATTAAGTATTTGTACTTTATTGCCAATTTAGAAATCCACGCAAGCCATATTTACGTAATTAGGAATCGTAAATAACTTTTTCATAAAACTGCCTGAATATGTTTTACTTTTTGGCCTAGGGTGTTATTGAAATCCACTGTATGTGTACGGTCCTTCAAAAATGCGATATACGAAGGAATATATTGATTGAATGGCTGGGGCAGACACTGCAAAGTAGTGGATCGAAAAAACTACAAAAGTGAAAGCATGCTTTTTCTAATGCGAAATACTACAGTGGTTATCAATATTTGATTGCGTTAATGTAGGTTTATAAAAGTTTGGATAAATACCAATGATATTCACCATCAACTTATTTCATCTCATTTTGTACTTAATTTTGAATTGGGTCCCTGAATGCTATATGTTAGATTTACTATAATAAATTTTGGAAAGTGAATAATCGAAAGTGGATTTTTTATCAGACAGGTCGCATTCAGCCACGTGTCTGTACTAGAATTCTAGCGGCCGGCTGCTCTGATTGGTAGTTTCCGTTTATTCTGATCCAACACCAGGCGAATGTCGGAGGCAGTACCCTATCAATCGGATGACGGACCACGCACATAATTTCCTTCTTCACTTCATTGCTCTTTCCTCATCCGCTTTACTTACGACACATGTTACTCTTTACTGAACTACACTTATCACGAAGAGAGGCTTGAGCTTCAGACGGCTGGGTTGGGAGCCCAACTGATGAAAGATAACCTGATTGGGAAAACACCTGGCAGTCGACGGATCTCACCATTTCAGAGTGAAAGATCTCTACCACATCGCAGCGATCAAAATCACTACACTTAAGGAGATATGACCTAGTAGTTGGGCGTGCCCAAAATAGCTAATCAATTATTTGAAAGTGATTATATGTGTCTTGGGGAGTTGCCAACTATTAGCTTGAAAGAAATTGTGTTATTTCAAAGTTAACTGAAACGCCAAAGTTAGTTAACTAATCAAGGAAATATTTGAAATCCTGAGCGAAGAAACATTCCGCGAGCCACATGCGGGGTCACGTGCGGCTCGAGGGCGAGGGCGAATGCGAGGGCGATGCGAGGGCCGAGGGCGATTGCGAGGGCGAGGGCGAGGGCGAGGCGGGGCGAGGGCGACAGCTGCGACCGCTCCGTCTCCCGGCCCCAGGCTGCGACGAGCATCTCGCCCCGCGCCAGCGCCCGCGCCGCTCGCGGTCCGCCGCCCGCTTAATTAGGCGCTGGGACTCGGGGCCATAAATACGGCCCTGGCCCCGACAGGTTGCGCTCGCGGCGGCGGCGGCCGGGCAAAAGCGCGCCGCACAGGAGCGAAACCGCATAGAAAGCACGGTACGGTTCAAATGAAATTTTATCTTGCAATGGAGCATTGGAAAATACGGCGTAGCTATTACACTAAGAGAAAAGTAACGACGAATAAAAATTTAGAGCAAATACAATTATGCTACGACGTTGTCAAATATTTTGATGTAGTTGCCAATTATTGCTTTTTTTTTTTGTGCTGTATAAGAAATATTCACGTGCAGAAATGAATATTTCATTCGCAAGCAATATTCATTCTTCTAAAGCTTTAATTTTCAGGCGTTTTAAGAGAATTATAATATTTCGTGACCGGTTCATGGTGATCTCATTATCATCATTATTAGTATCTATTATTATCATTGTTGTGCTAATTCGTATATTTTCTTCATCCTTGCTCATTGAAAGCCTAGCAACGAAGTATATGTTAATACGAAGTATATGAGATAACATATTCATAGTGCAAATATACACGTCTATTTATGCGGTTCGCACCCTCATCTTTCATTTCGCTCAAAGCGGTTCTGCAAAATGCTGTGCGCATTTCCTTTCAAACACTGCTCTTCATTATAGTCTTTTTTTGCGATTTTCGGCGCCTTCGACCCATTGTGCGGCGACCTCAGCGCAACGCTTGGCTTTCTTCTTGCGTCCGCGCAACCTCCCGACACGCGCCTCTCCCGCACGCTCATCGATTCTGCCCACGCACCCCCATCACCGTTCACCCCTCCGCTCGGCCGCCGCCCCCTCCTCGTCCTGCCGCGTTCTATCGGGCCCACCCCGCCATATTGCACCCCCTCTGCCTCAAACCAACCCGACACCGCTCGCCCCCGGCCGGCCCCGTGTCCATTTACACACCCGCCCATCCACCACCACCACCCATCCCCGCCAACTCTCCTCTTCCAGCCGCCCGCCCGCCTCCGCCCACGCGCGTGTAACGGCCGCGTACTTGGTACTTCAGCTCTTCGCAGTTCGCGTGACCTAATTGGCCGCCCTCTGGACTTGGCCTTCCCGTTTTCGCCCCTTGCGGTGCTTATTCCCACTCCTCCCCCTGCTCAGTATTCGCATGTTCGCAATACCTGCAGAAATTTGCAGGAGTCTGGTTTATGGATTTTTCTGATTGGTGTGCGAAATTGAATTTGGGACCTCACGCTAGTCAAATGTCAATTCATTAGCGTCGGCTGAGTTTAGATTCCGACCGCCTGTCCGCTGCCACTATTCTGACTTGCGATGTCCCAAGATCGGAGTCCCTGGTGGGAAGGGGGCGGATTTGAAGAATAGCTAGATAGTTAGTTTGAATTCAGCTGCTTCTGGGGAAGAAAATCTAGTCACCGTTCGACAAGGAGCCTGGGACCTCCGTCGTCAGACGCGCTGCATCAATACGACCCCATTATTTTTTTCCTACCTTTATTTCTAACTTTGTAATTTGCTTGGTTAGCCAGCCCAAGCTTTCTACATTCCTAGATTCAGAATTCTTTGATCATGTTCATTTTCTGCTTTATTATTTATTTATTTTCCTTTTTATATTCTTACCCAAGTCGTTCTTTGTCTGTATTTCGCCCTTCTTTGCTCCGGTCTACTAAGCCGTTTCCTTTATTCGATCATTCCCAGTCGCATCTACATTTCGGTCACGCCTTTCCCCAATTGTTCAACCCAAAACATTTGACCTCCTCTTATCCGCGACATATACAACGTCCTCGTGTCCGCCTCCTTCTCCCCCGTGATCCCCCCCCCTTTCGCCTCTTCTTTCTGTTGTCACCCGTCCTTTTCAGTCCTCGGGCCCGCGCCTTGCCCTTCACATCGTCCAACCGCACCTCCTAGCACACCCAGCCCATCAACTCGCAGGTCCCGCCTCGCCCCATGCCGCCCGCCTGCTCCGCCGCCCCGCCCCCCCCCCCGCCCGCTCCACCACGCTCCGCTCCGCTCCGCCCGCCCGCCCCGTTCCGTCCCGCACCACCTCACTCCGTCCCGCTCTCGGCTGTCCCGCCCCGCGCCCCGCTCCCCCCGCCCCGCCCCGCTCCGCCCGCTCTGCCCCGCCCCGCCCCGCCCGCCCGCCCCGCTCCGCCCAGCCCCGCCCCGCCCCCTCCGCCCCGCTCACCCCAGCTCCCCCCCACTCCTCACCACCCCGCCCCGGCCTCGCCGCGCCGCGCCCGCTCCCGCACGGCGACAAGCGTCCTATTAGCCGAGTGGGCCGAGTCCGCCGCTAATAACCAGCTTGTCAGCGCGGGGGCGGCCCGCCT
This sequence comes from Gryllus bimaculatus, assembly GCA_017312745.1. NCBI lineage: Eukaryota > Metazoa > Arthropoda > Insecta > Orthoptera > Gryllidae > Gryllus > Gryllus bimaculatus. The sequence goes on along the minus strand of BOPP01000058.1, from coordinate 5,293,312 downwards.
TTCGCCGCCCATCGACTGCGCACGATGCGATTCGGCGCTGGGTGCATCGCCGGAACCTGAGCCCGGTCAGGGGGCCGCAGCCCGCCCCTCGCGGTGCATGGAGGTACCTTGAATCTGCGCCGCGAGACGCCCGCTGGCCAACGCACTTGTCTGTCGGTGTGGGCGGTGGAGTCACAACGTGGTATACTTAGATGAGATGGAAGATCAGCTTCTTCTTGCGTGTGAGCTTCTTGACTTTTAGCTCTCTTTGAAGACGTTTCTAAGGCCGATGGGAACCGATGTTGGCTAAAATTCTGGGTCGGCCGTTTTTGTCCGACCTTCTGGTCATTCGTTTGAACACGTGATGGAGAACGGAAATGTCCTAGTAATCCGGATGACCTTCTTACGATGACGTTCGAAAACTTCGAATGTAGGAAAAAGAAACATTTACCGCTTCTACCTATGGCCTATCATAAACTGGACGTCATCTATCTTAAGAGGCGTTTTACATCGATCGATGTCCAGATAAACAGCAATCAACATGTACTATAACATATCCTCTGACTTTAACACATGCCTTTCAGTTATTTTCAATACTTGGCACATTTTGAAACGCTTTACTTTTTTCACTCGTGGAATAGATCATATTAATACCCATCGTGCTTTTGTACATTTCTCATGTAAACTCTCCTCGCGTGGAGAGTCGGGAATTTATCGACAATTTCTAAAGCAGTGGTATTACGTATTGATAAATAATTGATAATTTGCATGATTTTTTGGAAATTATAATTCTTAAGTTATTATATTTGCCCGATTCATTTTATGAATCCGCGTAGACGTCAAGTTTCGTCATTTGCGATTTCATTCACAAAAACAAGCGGAAGCAGTAAAGCCACCTTCTCTTTGTATGAATAATCCATTATCTTAAGATCTTAGGCTGCTCATGATTTCGACTCAGAATAACGCAACAAATTTCAGGTGCATTCACTGTGTCCGGGTAGCATATTATATTTATTCATCAAAACTATTGCAATATTTTGTAGCAGAGCTAGTGCCAACAACTCTGAAGATATCGTGATTAAATACGTTAACGCTGGTATCATCAATTCAGTGTGTTGAAGTTAGAACGCCTTGTGAGAACATAATAAAGACTTCGTTGGTAGCATGAAAAAAGTTTCAAAATGAACAAAAAATCCTTTTAGTTTTACCTAGAGAATAAGTTCAAAAGATAAAGTTATCACAGACTTTTAAAAGTGTGTGACAGAATGTTTCAAAATATCAACTTCAGTACTATAATATTATTGAATAGCGCTTTACCTAACCAAATATAAATGTACTGGGGAATTTATCGTCAAAGATTAATTCACCTACCAATCATATTAAATGGCGTGACCATATCGCCAATCACCGAAATTACCACATTACATTACAATAAATACAAGATTATAATAAAAAATTAACACTCAGAAACCGGAAGTTCAATCACTATAATTAAAAAATTAACACTCAGAAACCGGATGTCAATACTATAATAAAAAAATTAATCACTCGAGAAAACGGAGGTTTTCATAAAACCTTCAATGACCATTCAACGAACATCCCGTTTTATCGGTGCGCACCCTTGTCAAGTCCTTGGGATATTCAGGGCTGTTGCGTACACTTGTGGCGCCCCAGGCGGATGCATGGCCAGCGGACGGTCATGGCCCGACTACCGTGGAGGCACTTCTCGGGCGTGAGAGGTCGTTTTTTTCAGTCATCGATGAGCGACTCAGGAGGAGTCACGTGACCAATCAGCGTGAATGTCAGGTACGTGATGTAGCCTCTTCAATGTAGCATTCCGGAATGATGCGACAATCCACTAGAAGTAGCGGTGATTTGAGTCGCTTGCATTGCATTAGCAGAATGATGTTCGGAGTACCTAAATACTTCTCGGGGTTTGATTTACTGGATTTCATTATTTTATATATTCAATTTACTGTTTATATAAAAGTTGAAAGAGAATGAAATACAGACATTGAATTGAATTGAATTAATGCCTAATTTTACGTGGCGAGATCGGGCCATCAAGGCGCCGCTCTTCCGTCTGACCACACAAATTTCGTACGCTCCTTTCGGCCAACTAGCAGAGGAAGGAGGTATTCTCTTGAGCGAGAACTGGCGATTTGAATTTAGCTCAGAGGCGTCATTTAGGCTTGTAGGATCTTTACATGCAAGTAAATCTACTAACATGGAACTGCGGCTTTACTTCCCCTCCGAAGGAATGCGTGCGAAAGATTTTATCGCCTCAAAAATCCCGCTTTGGCGCGGCTTCGATCACGGTTGACATTGAGAAAATTCGTCCTTGACATTCCAGTTATCAACATTGAAACTAGTTCCACATTCGTGAACTTCGTGAATTGTGAACGGCCTTATGGTATCAGATAGCAGGTAAAGAATGGATTATATAAATCTGAAACTTGATATTAAATGAAATGTTGAAACTAGTTGTTTCCATTTTATTAAAAATAAAAATAGCCTTGTCCGGTTGGTCGAGATCATTAAGGCAGTAGTGGCCGTAGCGCATCTCGAATCCGAAGTATGGCTGGCTTAGTGGTTAAATCGTTAACGTTTCACCCTATCAATCACATATCATGTTATCTTCACAGTTACCATACTTGTTTAAATGTAATAGTAGTCCGCTAAAGACCTACATGTTGATGCGACCTTAATAACAAAAAAAATCTAGTATTCTCAATTGCAGAACATCTGGAGATTTGAATTTCTAGTCCATTCCGTCTTTGGAAAATATGTGATGTTAATCAATGTTATGGTAATCTACAGTCCTGAGAAGTAATTCCATTTCATTTCTATACTTCCCCCAGCCGGTCTCAGGGTCGGTCACTCTATCTGACGACAAGCCGAATCGGCCGGAAATCCCTTCCGCAAGTGAAGTGACCTGGAAGGTTGAACTGTGGCTGGCCACATCACCTCCTCTAGCAACGGAGGCCAGCCTGAGTGCTCACCTCCAGCGTCCCCGGACAATCCCTTCTCTTCAGGCACGAACATTTTAACCTTCCTCCGCGTCATCTCCACTACGTCATCCTCTCGCAACATTCGTTTTCCAGCTGCATCCCAAAAACAGTGAAGAACCATCCCGTAGGCCGCCAGGGTCAACCGTAGGTCCTCGACTTTTTCAAGTAGCGTAATTTTTGCTGTAAGGGTCGAAGGCCTCCTTGTTACTTCGACGGACAAACTCTTTCAGTAATTTATTGTTACTCTGTACTTTCGTATTCTCACGTTGGCCGCAACTAAGCCGCATCTAAGCAAGGGAAAATAATATGATGAAAATGTAATTTTATTATTTAAAATATAAAAGCAAATTTTAAAAACAGCAACTGCAATTACTTTTTATTTCTTCTTAATTAGTTTGATGTCCTTTTAAGCACATTAAAAATTGGCTATCTGTCATATTTTCACTATACTGCCAAGATCACAGTTTTGTAGCGATGCCGTCATATGAGCTAACTTTTATTATATTTTATTTTGTATTCCAATTTCTTAGTATTTCCTTATCTAAAATAACAGATTGAATCATGTACCTATTTCGTATATCTATATTTGGTGAAACTGGTATTATAAGAATACAGTATGATAGAATGGTAATTGATAAATATCATAATTATAATACTGATCAATGAGGGTAAAAGAGAACAGAGGTAATGGACAGGGAGATACGCAGACATTCAAAATCGGTCGCGGTTTGAACCAGCGAGCTTAGTGCTATTTCCCGAGTACGGCGTGAAAAGTCGGCGTTGCTTCAGCCACTCTATGTAGTTATTATTCTGAAAACACCACGTAAATCTCAGTATCTGGTGTCGATACAAGCGTTTTGGGAGTAAAATAGCCAACGACTCTCGACAGTCGCTTGATGTAGTTCTTGCGTCAGGTCTTGGTGTCTAGTACTGTTAACAGCCTCCGTATCGCTCCGCCCGGGCCTGGCGAGCAGGCCGCGGTTTACCGCCCGGGCAGAAGCGCGGGTGCTCATGCGACGAGGGCCGCGTCACGGGCCGGGCGGCAGCAGAGGCGCCGCCCTCGCCGCTCCCCACCGCCGCCACCGCCGCCGCCAGGAGCAGCCGCCGCTTTTTCACGGTCAGTTTGCCGATGCGGCACAGCCGGCATTAGCCCCGTTCGCCACGCGCATCGCCAGCCGACGCTGCTGGTGGCGGACGTCGCGCGCACGGAAGACCTCAGGCCGCACGGGTGCGCGGCAGGCGGCGGCGGCGGGAGGGGTGGGGCGGGGCGGTGGCGGCGGCGACGGGGGAGTGACGACGGGCGGTTGCGCGAGGTGCGTGACGCCGGTGGTGGTGACGCAGTGGTGGTGACGGCGTGGTGGCCGTGTGCGAGAAGTGTGGTGCGGACCGAGAGGGCGACGGCGGCGGCGGCTGTGGCGGAGGGAAGGGCGGCGAGGGTGGTGGCGAGGGCGGTGGCCGAGGGTGGTGGCGGGGCGGAGGCGAGGGCGGTGGCGAGGGCGGAGGCGGTGCTGTGGTGGCGGTGGCGCAGGGCCGGTGGCTGAAGGGCGGTGGCGAGGCAGGTGGCAGAGCGGCGGAGGCGAGGGGAGGGCGGGTGGGCCGCGGCGGCGGCGGCGGCGGTGGCGGGTGGCGGGGACGGTGGGGGCGGAGGCGAGGGCGGAGGCGAGGGCGGTGGCGAGAGCGGTGGCGGTGGCGGCGGTTTTTGCGTCGGGCAGCAACGCGGATGCCCTGCCACTTGTAAATTAGGAAGTCGGTGTGAATTTGGTTCTTAGGAGATCTTAAATCAAGATGTGCTTCCATTTTGATGCTCTTTAATGTAAGTTTATCCAGATTTATGTTAGTACTAGACGATAAATTCGTGAGACTGAGTCTAAAGGCTTTTGCGTATTAATATTCGCTGAGAGGAAGTTTGAGATGAATCATGGTTATTCTAAAAGCAACAAGAGGTTAGGCGATTGTGAAGTATAGATGAAACTATGGATTAAAACGGTTTTAAGAATGTCTGATTCCCTTCTGAATTTTTTTACGGGGAATTTTTGCCCAATGAATGCTTCTTATGGAAGTCTACTGTGGTGTACAGATTTAATTGCACGTTATCTTAAAAGGTCTTTTTAAATTTATAAATGTTAGTTTGCGCTCTAACCTTGATTCACTCCCATATTTTCTTTATTTGTTCAAACTCCTGGCTTTTCGTTCTTACTCCACTTTTTCCTCCTTCCCTCCCTCCCTCTCTTACACACATACACATTCATATACCATAATAAATCCCCCATATGTGAGTAAAAAGGCAATGCATGCTGTGCAGTCATCTGTGACATTACACGGAATGCACAACGATGTAGACTCTAGGGGCTAGAGCAAGGAAAACATTTTTCAGAAATACAGTATCTCCGAGATAAGCCGTCCCCTTTAGTTTATCTTGTACAGAATACGCATAGTTAACCAACTACGAGAAAAATAGGAACCATGTTTCATGCGGTTATTAAAAACAGAAACATGCCGCGTGATTTATGCAGCTTTGAACTTTTCGCCTCCGGGGAGACTCGTTGCGCATGCGGTGAAGCCGCGCAGGCGCACGCAGCCTGCATGCCAGGCAGCGCCCACGCCGCGCGCCGCGGGTCGCACGCTGCCTTCTCTTTGACTCCCACCCCGCACGCCGCCCGGCGCGCTGCGGTCGCGCGCAAGTCCCTCGCGGGGTCTCGGACTTGTGCTGTCGCGAAGGCAACGGCCTCTCGGTGACCTTCGGTCCGCTTATTCTGCAGGGCCTTTGCCCTCTTTCAACAACGTTCATCTTTGCAGAGTAGGTCGCTGCTGACGAGTTCCAAACTACTGTAATCCACTATTTAGGGACGTTGTGAGGAGGTAAACGCAAAGAAATATTCAAGGATGTGTGGGTATTATGTCCACAACTGGGCGTCAATACAAGTCGTTTGGTCAAAGTTTGCTTTCGGAAGGAAATCTCCACTTGAGCAATGTGGATCAAGAACACTGATTCAAGAACACACAATACTTCTTGAATAGTAATTTAGTTTTTTAGCAAGGAGTGTTTAGCAATGAATAATATGTGAGTACCACAATACCCAAGGAGATCCTTGAGTTTGAAAATTGCATACATGGAATAAAGTTATTTGTGATTAAAATGTCAATTTAGTTTGAAAGCTCGTACTAATTTCTAAATCTCGGAGCATTGGAATTCGGTTGCCTCAAAACAATTCTAGAACTTTGCATACAAAATATCTACTAATTATTATAATTAAATAATTAATAACTAATTTTTACGCAAGGCTACGGGGACCCTTTTAATATTTTCAGGAGAATCAAGCCTCGCGAGACAAGGTACAAAAGAAATGATCTCAATAAATAAGAACCAAGTATAATGAAACAACAACATGAAGTAAATATTTTTTGCAATATAAACGTCTGCAATTGAAAAGCAAAGATCAAGCTGGATCCACTCCAGTGTCTGTTCTCAAAGAGCCATTGAAGCAACGAAACAATGGTTCCCGTTATTTACTTTCGGACGAAAGTCTTACAAGTACAGAACTTCAGAGGTGAAAACAGATATACCGATAAATTTGTACGCTTCAAACACGAAATCCACAAAAGTCAATCGGCAACTCGCAGACAATTCCAGGGACCAAGAGGTCAATCTTAATCTGAAGGTTCGTCATTACTCTAAGTACCTCCGCGTTCCTCAGACTTTCTGAAAGCTCTCCCATAGTTCTTTTTGGTTTGAAAAAGTAATCAAATATCAGCAATGACTTTTAACTAATATTGCGAGTTGCAAAAAATGCAATTTGTAATCTAATATTCGAATAAGGTTCCACGTTTTTCTAAATGTTAATTTATCGTCAGAAACCTGAAATTGTTGAATTGGGATGGGGACATAAAACGATGTACTAAAATTAACAAATTTTTGTTGACCACAACAATAAAGAAAAGAAATTCTGATAACCTGCAGTGACAAAAGTAATTTAATATGACAAACATTTTATTTAAAAGCGTTTTGACATTATTTTTTACCCTCTATATCTGTGCTATATGTTGAACTTAATTATTTTATGAGAATTATTCCTACGTAAAACCAAGATATATTTTATCCATTCTGAACTTAAGAAACCGAAAATTCTGAATATTTATGTGTCACCTCGGAGTAAAGAAAGAACGATTTTATAAAAGCGTCAGGGCGTGAATTGTCCGTTATTTCAAACGCTCGTGAGAGTTTGACATTCACCTCGAAAATAAAATATTTCGCAGGCTACACCATTAAGAAGAATTTCATCGAGAATGAAAAATGAGTATTCGCCCTCACCGAACAGTCATCGTGCGTTCGTAACCGTCTTTCGCAACGGCCGGAACGCCAGCCATTACGGGGCCGCCGCATCGGGGCCTGATCTCGGCGCGCGCCGCGGGGGGTTCTGGCGGGCGATGGTCAGCGGGCGGAAGCGGCGAGGGGGCGGGGCCACGCGCTAAGCGCCGAGCGGGGCCGGACCTGCCCGGGCCGCGCCGCGCCACCAGGGCCTCTGCGGCGGGCGCCGTTGTATGCTAATGGCCACCTCCTCCTCCTCCTTCTCCTTCGGCGGCGAAGGTCGCGCGGGAGGCTGCGGAGGTGGCTCTTCCCCGGCGCCGCCACTTTCTCCGCCGCCGCCGCCGCCGCCCGCT
>BOPP01000058.1:5273986-5285655 GCA_017312745.1 Gryllus bimaculatus | reverse complement strand
CGCGCCGACTGAGATAGCCGCGTACCCGACCGCTCCTCGCCGCCGCACGCGGTGACGGAGAGCCCGCCGCCTCCGCCACGACGCGCCACTTAATCCCTCGGCCGCGGACCAATCACTCGGGCGATAAAACGCCCGCGCGCGTTACTGACAGCCGGTCGCAAAGGGGGGCGGTGGCGATGGAGGCGGCGGCGGCGGTAGCGGCGACGGCATTTGCAGAAGGACGAATCACTCGTGCGATAAAATGCCCCCGCGCGTTAGTGACAGACGGTCGCCGAAGGGGGCGGGGGCGCGGGGGCGGCGGGGGGAGGGGGGCGGCGGGGGGCGGGCGGGGGCGGCGGGGGCGGCCGGGGCGGCGGGGAGGCGGGGGCCGGCGGGGGCGGCGGGGCGGCGGGGGCGGGGCGGCGGGGGCGGCGGCGTTGGCGGCGGCGTTGGCGACGGCTTTTGGAGGAAGACAAATTCCTCGTGCGATAAAACCCCCGCGCGCGCTAATGACAGCTGCTCGCAAACGGCGGTGGCGGCGGTGACGGCGTCTTTGAGCTTCTGGTTGGAGGACGCGAGACGCTTCGGGCTGACAGTTTCGCGAATCGGAAGCAAATGTCGCGCGGCCTCCGATGTCTTGTTCGGGTGAGATGATGGGCGACGAGCCAAAGTGCTCGTCTAATGTGTCTAAGTGGTCGTTGATAGTGGCTTAAATGTTCAATTGAATGGGAGATAAAAATGGGACTCATTAATTCCTGAGGCTTTGAGGCGTAGACAAGCATACCAATGTAGGTAGGTCTGAAGATATGCTAGAGATACACAAATTTAATGAGGGTTTCATTTAAAATTTAGATATAAGATGCACAGTGTCACCAATCCAGTGTCTCCTTTCATAATATGCGATTTTAATACATAGGTACAATGAGCCTTTTTTTTTTGTTCCCTTTACTCTATAGTTTGCTAAAATTTAATCATTGAAATTTGAACATTAAAAATCTTAAAAAGTTAAACGTGTGTGAGGACACATTCAATTCTCCCCAAGAATCCGATTTCAAGTAGAATCCATTCATGTGCACCACTTTCCGTTTCGTAAAAAATAATATCTTTAAAATTAAGATTGGTATCAAGAATAAGGCAATGCATTTAACATTCGCCATACTCGCATTCGCAAAAATTACTTAATTTATCATAATTTATTTTATATATTACTATTTAAATATTAAAATACTACTAAAAAATTAAATTAAACACTTTGTCTAGTTTAATTTTTAGTTGCAAATTTCTTGGGAGATAAATAGAAGAATTTTGAAATGTTCAAATACAATTTAAGTACAAATGAGGTAAATAACAACCCTTGTTATATTTTACACATATTAAGGATTATATGCTGCACATTTTTGTCAATTGTTAATAAAAACTGAAATATTTAACTTCCAATACACATTTACTGTAAATTGTCTACCTTCCAGACGGAGAATAATTAAAAGATCGAAAATGTAAAAAATATTTTCTACTGCAGTGAATCCTCCAGCTTTCTATTGCTGTTGCATCTTCTGCCTGCAAAGGTTGCCTTTAGTTGCGAAAAGGTGAACACAAATATGCTATTCACCGTAAAGTACACGGAGTTAATGCTAAGCTTGGCAACAAGCCACGCCGTTTCTCGTTTATGAACACGTGCCGATCACACTTAAATAGGTGCAGCAGATAACACTGAACCTGAAATGCATTCACAAAGACAGTGAATGCATGTAATAGGTGTAATGACTTGGTGTTCAGATACGAGTTTTATTTAATGAGAAAAATAACAAGAACAAGCCCATTACCTCTCACATGGTTAGATAGACACTCTAAATTGGGTTGATGTATCTTAATGTCCGGAGGCAACGTTCGTCACTTATCTCAGCATTGAAGTCTCTAACTTGTAAGGAGCACGAAAATTATTTTTCTGTGAGGAGAGTAATTTGCAATATCTTCTTAGATACGGTCCAAATGGCATTGCAGTGTATTAAGCTAATGGGAGATTTTGAGATTTCCGTTGATGTATATTGGCAATGAACGTCACTTTTTTCTGTATGTAGACGATAAAAAATGAACTCTAGACTGCTGGAGTGTCCCGAAAAAATTCGTGACCTCTGGACGACGTCCAACAGACGCAGCATGACTTGCGTCAGGGTCACCTGCGCAGATTCTATCATCTGCACTCGAGATTAACTGTCGCACCTAAATGGATGAAGCGTTAGCCGTGCACTTCTTCATGGCATTTTTTGTCGATCATATATCGCATATGATTTATAAAGAAGATACTATTCAAGTTTCACTAATAAATTGCCTCATTATAAATATACGATAGCACAGAGCAACTCAATAGAAAAAAAATATGTTAGTAACACTACAAATACTGAACAGAAAAAGTACTCTGAACAATCATGGGCTTTTAATTAATTTTGCAAAATATTTTCAATTTTTTAAAATATTTATTTTATTTTTATTTGGCAGGAAATCACTGATCTACTTTATTGCGAAGCTTTAAATCAATAAAATTAACGTTCATTTTTAAATATTAATATAAAACATCTGCTTTAATTTTATAAATTATCCAAGAGAACTGTTTCCGCACATGTTACATTTAAAAAAAAAATCTTATCGTAATGAATTTAGTTCGCCAATCTGTCTTCAAAATTGCCAGATCACTGCCGATACTTTTTCTCTTCAGCGAGCACTTTCTTGGTTCGAACCCGGGGCGCGGCACTCACCAGGAGGAGCAGAGCCGCCGCACGCAGCCGCATGTCGGTGCCTGCGCGCGCAGATTCGATTGCAGAGCGGAGAGGCCTCAGCTGCGCGCCATGCCGCGAGCGCACGTCTTCGCCTGTCTGCCTGCTTCCTTCCTTCCTGTGGGCTGGCGTGGCCGTAAGCGCGCGCGGGCGGGAGATCTGGCTGCGGCTGGTTTCTGGGGGGCGAGCGGGGCGGTGCGTGGGCGTGCGCGACGGGCGATGGGCGCGTGCGTGCGCGTGCGAAGCGTGCTTGAGCACAGTGGCGCGGCCGCGCCGACTCGCGCGGCTTTATATCGGCGCCGGCGGCGGAGGGGGAGGGGGAGAGAGCGAGGAGCCCGCGCGCGCGACGTCGCCGCCGCCGCCGCCGCCGCCACCGCCTCCGCCCGGCGGTCCGCGCATCTTCGCCGGGCGCGGGCGCGCCGACCGCCAGGGGAGGGGGGCGGGCCCCAAGGAGACGTAGGAGGAGCAGAAGGCGCGCCGGCCGACGGCGACCGACGCCGCGGAGGCGGAGAACGGTGTGCTGGAGGGAGGCGGTGACGCTGGAGGAGGTGGGGAGGGTGACGGCGGTGGATGTGGCGGAAATGGCGGAGAACCAGTTCGAAGAGGAGATATGTGCGGTGGCGGATCTGCGGAGGTGCTGCGACTAGCGGCGACCGTTACAGGCGAGGTGGAGGTATCCTGGAGACGGTTACCGCGGAGGGGGTTGGGACGTCGCCAGTGGTAATGGTGGTGGGTGTGACGGAAATAGCGGACAACCAGTTCGAAGACGACATATGTATGGTGAGGTATCTGTAAATGCACTGGTGTCTGGTAGTAACCATAACCACCTAGATGGAAGCATGCTGAAAGTGGTGACGGCAGAGGAAATGGAGAGGTCGGTGGTGATGATGACATTGGATGTGGGGAACCAATTGGAATATAAGATTAGTATGGTGGATTTTTGTAGAGCAACGGTGATAGGAGGTATCTATTGACACCTAGGTGAAAGCATTCTGGAGGCGACGGCATTGCAGTAGATTCAGGCGTCAGGGGTGGTGATGACGGTGACAGTGGAGGAAATGGCGGACAACCATTTTGAGGAGGAGATGTATGGTAGGGTATCTGCAGAGATGAAGCATCCAGAAGCAACCTTTGCCTTGGAGGAAGAGGCATGCTGGAGACGGTGACGACGGAGGAGATGGGTGCACGGTGTTGCATTTTCGCCGGGGGTGAGTGGGGGTGATCCCAGAGGGTAGAGGACACCGAAAGTGACGGAGAAGGCGCAGCAGTCGACGCCTCACGAGAACACGAAGGCGGAGAACGGCATGCTGTGTGGAAACAGCTGCGATGGTGATGATGGAGGAAGTGAAGGAAACGATGGATAACCAGCTCGAGGAGGAAATGTGTGTGGTGGAGTATTCGCAGAGGCGCTGTGGCAAATGGTAATCAGCGAGATGGAGAGATGATCGGGAAGAAGTAGGGACTTCGGTGATGGTAACAGCGATGGATGTAGTCGAAACGGCGCAAATTCACCTCGACGTGGGGATTACAACGGCGATACGGCATGCAGCAAGTCGCGGTGACGGAGGTATGCTGTACGTGGTGGTGTGGACGGAAATAGCCATGGTGATCAAGGAGGATTCCCTGGAAATGGTTGATGCCCTGTTCGAGAGGAAATGTTTGATACTGTGTCTAGCGGGAAGTCACCGTCGAGGTATGCTGAAGGTGATTTCGATGCCGTTCACAGAAATGTCGGTAGAGGAGATGAAGAAGTTGGGACGGAAATACTGTATGCAAATTTCGAGTTCCATGAGGCCCTGCAGCTAGTGGTCACACTCATAGCTTATGTGGAGAAAGCAATGCTAAATGGTGACGACTGAGGGAGGACTGTGGGCGGAGACGAGGACGCTGGATATGGCGAAAGTGACAGACGTGATTCATATCAATGAGTGTTTCTAAGTAGTAACATCAATTGTCAGTTCCTGCAACCGCAGAAATACGCTCAAAGTGTAGACAATGTAATGATAAAGTCTCCAATTTGAAAGTTTAGACCATTAGGCTTATTTTTCTATAATTTCCAGACAATAAAATATTAAATAAAAATAATAAAAATATATCGTGTTTTGTTTCTTTAAATTTATTCAATTATCATTCAATCACTATTCATTATGATTTATTCTTCAATATAATTTTAAAAAATATTTCACAATATTTTTGTTAATTTTCTTAATGTTGTATTGTATGGAAAGAATTAAAAATAAACCTCATATATAAACTAACAGACAATAATAATAATAATAATAATAATAATAATAATAATAATAATAATAATAATAATAATAATAAATTGAATAAAATGTAGACACTGTAAAATGTCAATATGATGATGCTAATGTACAGTTAGGAAGTAAAGACAAATCTATACCAGAATAAGTCTGAGCGGTTGAATTCTTACGATGGTGCAATAGCCATCAACCAGCCGGATATGCAGACATAAAGAAATGTATGTAGAGGGCAGCGACGGGGCTGGTGATGCTAGAGAAGTAGAAATGTCGATTGACTGACTAATGATTCCAAACGCGTCAACTTCTAAGTTCATTAGACCCGTAAGAACAGTGCATGTTTTTATCGCGGGAGGTGGCGAACATCTTACTCCGTTGGATGGTAAGTCCCGGTGGCGACCTACGTCGGATTACGATGATTTTCCCAACCAGGTATCTCCCACCAGCGTCCCACCGTCCCATCCCCAACAACAGACAACGTGTGGTGGTGTTGTTCATATGAGTTTAAGTGTCCGAAAGTGAGGTGCGAGGATACGACAAGGAACAGGAAGGAAAGATCGCGTCCCGTAGCCCGTTTGTTAAGGAACTGCTCCGGCATTCACCTGATGTTGATCAGAGAAACCATGGAAAACAACCGATCAGGGCAGCCGGCCGCTAGAATTCTCCTCCAGACAGCGCGCGGCTGAATTCGACCAGGCTAAGTAGCTAGTGTCAAAACTTCTGCCAGTGTCGGGAGTTGAACCTCGAACCCTAGGACATCCCGGTCATAGGCACGACTGTGACATTAAGGGATGCCCCGAGCCATCTCAATCGGTGAAGTGGTTCGAGGAGGAAACCTCTAAGTAGTCACTAAACCAGAACTTTGCTTGCCGAGCTTGCTAAGGCAGGCGCACCCTTAACGCCCATTCACAATGCAAACATAAACATAAGCATGGCATTAAACGTAAAGTTACGACTGCGTCCATAAGCGGACTCATTCACAACGCTTTCGCATAAGCATAACACATAAGACGTTAACGTAAAAGCTTGCAAGCTTCAAGCTTCTGTGCTTATGCTTAAGTATGACATAAGAAATGAACTAATCACAGAACGGTAACTCAAAATTGAGAATCGAAATTGGAGCGAAGTCGAAAGAAGAACTAAGGCCATATAGGCCATGGACACTGTCGATTACTTGTAATCGATTCTGACATCCAACCAATAATAAACCAGAATGTCTCACAGCCAATAGAAACTCTTATTTTGCTTACGTTTATGTTAGACGTTGTGAATACTTCAGTCTATCACTTACGTTAATGCTTATGTCTATGCGCTATGCTTATGTTTACGGTTGCATTGTGAATACGTCTTAACCGTCTGTGTTCTACTTGACGCAGTTTCGAATCCCGCCTCGGGAAGAACGTTGGCTTCAGTGTTGTGGCATTATGGACCGCCACATTCCAACTCCCGTTTCCGCCCTGGGTTGCGCAAGGGCTTAGGAAAATTTGCCTCGAACTACGCGTTTCATCCGGGCTGTGGGTTCTAGTATCAGGTAGGGCACGGATATTGTTCATTCCTGGCACATCATATGTCGTCTTAACAAAAACTAAAATTCTGTCATTTATTTCTTCCCCAATGTCCCTTCCCCTCTTTTTCTTCTGCTGGTATGTAGTCGGTGGTGCAGTTTGAAAGCAGGGGTTAAAAGCGGATGCACGTAGAAAGGATGCTGGACTACAGCGTAGGCACTACTTATTCATAACGGGCTCCCGTCTTAATTGCTCGATGATCACACGAACGGCTATCATTAAACCGTATGTATTATATTGGATATGGTATTATGATTCACATTGGTACTAAAGATAGAGTAAGTACCCGGTAGTTTCGCGTGGAATAACGTGGACAAAACAGACCGAAGTCCCTGAGCAGGCCTGCTCAAATGTCTGATCAGTATGAATATTCTAAAACTGAGATGATAATTATACCTGCTAATTGTAGTTGCACTTTGCCATTACGTAGTAATTTTGCATAATACCGACGTTTTAAGATGAAAAAAATTGTGATGTCATGGCCCCCTCACAGGTTCCACTTTTCTCCCTCAAGATTTTATAAATCCTCACATTATACTCGTAGTATAAATCAGCTAAACACATTTAAACAAATATCAGGTTATTTTAAAGGTAAAATAATGGCAGTGCTGCTGTTGTGATCGACATGACTGCGGTTTTTCCAGCGTTATTATTGAATTAAATTTGTAGCCAGAGAAACTCGATAATAATTGAACAAGATGGATGAGGTGGAGATAGAGAAGGTGATAATTAATTGACAACGTTTATCATCTAAACAAATAAGAGTGGTGCAAGTAACAGATGTAAGAAGTAATGTAATATGGATTGTAGCTTTGAAAGTACATCTGTCGCAAGAAGTACAAGATGGTTGTGAGTCTGAAATTCCTCATAATCTTCGAATTATTTACGAAATAAACTTTTTTCTAGCAGTTATTAGAATTGTGGGTTATTGATTTTAAAGAATGTCTACGTTTTCCTCCTTCTTCGTTAATAAAAACTCGATAGGTTTTTTTCATTAGGAATTTTTAACGATGTTCATCTTTTTTAGTTTCGTGAATTTCATAATATACTGTACATAGAATCTGGAACTAGAAAGGCTATAAAATTATGTCTTAAAAACGTTTTGAGGAGAGGAAGTATAATTTCTAGCTTCTCTTGACATATAATAAAAACTGTGGGGTGTATAGTAACTTCCTCAAGGTGTTTTATTTTAAGACATTTATGGCCTCGCAAAAGCATTTAATAAATGATTTCCTACGATAAGAATGTTTCGATATCCACTTACCAGTTTTTATCATAGGTATTCATGCACAAAGTGATCTGAAGAATGCGCCATAAAAGTGTTGGTTTGCGGGTTGCCTACCATTCTCCGAGTTAGAGCAATTACACAAAGAGAAAAAATTCAATACACGTCATTACACTAGAAATACGGAAAAGCTATTTTACCTACAATGACGGTGAGTTGTCAAATTTACTGCTTCAAATAATTATTTCTATTATTTTTTTGAGAGACCTTGATTATAATTCAAGTCTTATAATACATTTTAGGGAAATTAAAAACACTTTTTGAAGTTAGTAATAAAATATTTATTTATGACTTACAATCAAATAACGACTTTTATCATGTCACCACTTTTGCCACAATCTATTTTTCCGCACCCAGAACAAGTATCATTGAAATTTTTTATACAATATCCTTTTTGACACTGTCAACGATTATAAGTCTTTTGAATGTGTGTTTGTAGTGAAGTAATATGAGACAAGCTGTCCTCTTGAAAAGTTTGGAGACTGTAGCATTGATGCGCGAAGTTCTTCTGTCAGGTTCAGTAAATACGATCGCAAGACGAATTGTTACCCGAGACCTTTTCATACAGAACTCTGGAACAGATTCCAGCTAAATTGATGTAATAAAATACTTAGACAATCCAGCGGCTGGGTAAGGATGTGACAGTGAGAGCTCGTGTCATTGGTAGTCGTTCAAGCTGCATTTAAAACGAGCAGTCATTTTCTCTGCTTTCCATCGTTGAAAGTAAACCATGAATTAGTTATTATCTCGAAAACTAAGATGTCTAAAAGAATTATATTTCGGCATTTTGTAGAACATTCACAAATATTAAAATTCAAAAAATATCACAAAAATAAATCAAGAAATATAGGCAAAAAAACTAAAACTTCAAAACAGTAAAAATGACCGCTCCCAACGTTCTTGTGATAAAAACCTTTTGCTTATAAAACCCCACAAGTTCTTTCTTGATGTTTGGCGACTTTATTTGTTTGGAACTGAAAATACCGTAATAATAAAACAAAAACTGATTTCATGTGATTCAACTAGTTTTGGTTACTTGTCCACTTTTTGGGATCAATTTCCTGAGATGATTTGTCAATATTTACATCATACTGTAACGTTCCTCCGTGGTGAATTAAAACCAACACAATATTTAAACCAAAAAGGTTTATTCGGGAACAATTATACACTAAATATACTTGGTCTATTTACAGATATATTACAATTAATTGGCCCGCGCCCCCTCTCCCCCCCCCCCCGAACTAGACGTTCTGACTTATCGCGAGCCGCGGGGAAACCCGAGAACATGCCTGGGGCCTGCGATACAAGAGCGCCGCGGCAGTATAAATGCGCCGCTGCCGGCGGCCGCGAGTCAGTTAGTAGAAGAAGTTAGTTAGAAGACATGAAGTAGAAGTGAGTGGCAGAGAAGCAGTCAGTCCGTCAGTGTGTCCGAAGTGGAAGCCTGCTGTGTGAATGTGCATTGCGGTGAAGAGTGTGCGCGGGAAACGCACTGTGACAGCAGTCAGCCAGTTCTGAAGTGCTGCCCAGTGGAAGCCTGAGCTGGTGAAGGGTGCCATCGCGGTTAAGCACAGTGGTGCAGTGGGGGAAACAGCAGTCAGCAGTGTGAAGTCTGCAGTGGAAGCTGAGCTGTGAAGGGTGGCATCCCGCGGTAAGCAGCAGCTGCCAGTGGAACCCTGGTGTTGCGCCAGTGAAAATGTGGTCTGCCAAAGTGAATTGCTGGGTCTGCCGCAGGGGAATTGTGGTCTTTGTGCAGGGAATTGCGGTCAAGTTTGCAGTGGACCGTGCGACAGCTGCACCGGACTGGCTGATACTAAGAAGAAAGAGAACGTCGTGTAAATAAATAGTGTGTAGGGTAACTGCTGTAAATAAATCATCAAAGAGAACGAAATCGTGCTTGTAAAGAAAAATAATTAAATTTAATAATATCTGTAAATAGACCAAGTATATTTAGTGTATAATTGTTCCCGTAATAAACCTTTTTGGTTTAAATATTGTGTTTTTTTAATTCACACGGAGGAACGTTACAGTATGAATGTAAATATTGACAAATTATCTACGGAATCTGATCGCAAAAAGTGGACAGTAACCAAAATATTGAATTCACATGAAAATCGTTTTGTTTTATTATTAGGTGTATTATTAGTTCCAAACAAATAAAGCCTCGCCAAACTTCAAGAAAGAACTTGTGGGTTTTTATAAGCAAAAGTTTTTTATCACAAGAACGGTTGCGGATGCGGTCATTTTTTACTGTTTTGAAGTTTTAGTTTTTTTGCCTATATTTCTTGATTTAGTTTTTGTTGATAATTTTTTGAAATTTTAATATTGTGAATGTTCTACAAAATGCCGAATATAATCTTTTAGACATTCTTAGTTTTCGAGATATAACTATTCATGGTTTACTTTCAACGATGGAAGCAGAGAAAGATTGATGCTCGTTTTTAAATGCAGCCTTGACGCGACTAACATGACAGCGTAGCTCTCACTGTACAATCCTTGACACCCAGCACGGTGAATTGTCTAGTATGTTATGTACACGAATAATCGTTCGCTGGAATCTGTTCCAGAAGTTCTGCATGAAAACGGTCTCGCAGGGTAACAATTGAGTCTTGCGATCGTATATTAACTAAACCGAACAGAAGAAACTTGACCTGCATCCATTATGCTACAGTTCCAAACTTTTCAAGAGGACAGCTTGTCTTCATTTCAATGATTTCACTGTCAATACTACCAACAAACACATCTCCAAAAACCTTATATATCAGTTGACCCAGTGTCTAAAAAGACGTATTGTATAAAGATAATGTCCAATATACTTGTTCTGGGTGCGGAAAATAGAATTGTGGCAAAAGCTGGTGACACTGTATAAAAAGTCGTTATCTTGAGGTGTGTAGTCATAAATAAATATTTTATACTACAGCTTCAAAAGATGATTTTTAATTCCCTTTAAACATAGTATTAACAGACTATGGAATTATAATAAGGTCTGGCTCAAAAAAATAATAGAAATAATTATTTGAAGCAGTAAATTTGGACAAATTCACCGTCATTGTAAGTTAAAAATTAGCTTTCCGTATTTCTAGTTAATGAACGGTGTATTAGAAATTTTTTTCCTTTTGATGTAATTGCTCTAACTCCGCGAAATGGTAGGTCAACCCGCAAACCAACACTTTTTGGCGCATTCTTCAGATTTACATTTGCGTGCATGATACCTATGATTAAAAACCGTGGTAAAGTGATATCGAAACATTCTTATCGTAGGAAATCTTTATTAAATTGCTTTTACGAGACGCATAAATGTCATATAAAATATTAAAACAGCCTTGAGGAAAGTTACTATACCACCCGGATGTTTATTATTGTCAAGAGAAGCTAGAAATTATACTCCTTCTCTCAAAAAGCTCGTTTTTAAGACCATCGAATTTTATTAGCTTTCTAGTGTTCAGGATTCTCGCTCGACAGTATATTACTGAAATGTCACGCAAACTAGAAAAATGAACATCGTTAAAAATTTCTAATGAAAAAAACCTTATCGAGTTTTTTATACGAAGAAGGAGGAAAACGTAGACAGTTCTTTAAAAGTAATAACCACCACAATCTCTAATAACTGCTAGAAAAAAAGTTTATTTTTATTTCGTAAATAATTCGAAGATTATGATGGGAATTTCACAGCGCGACCATCCTACTAAAAACTCTGATACTCATTTTAACTTCTAATTGCCGGACAGATGCTTAACGTGTTCAAAAGCTAACAATACCATAGTTACATTACTTTCTGACATCTCCTCGTTTTTACGGTAGCCACCACTCT
>BOPP01000058.1:5243732-5273961 GCA_017312745.1 Gryllus bimaculatus | reverse complement strand
GCCGGCAGATGACGCAATCCTCGCGCAGCGAATTCCGGCATGTGATGCAATATTCGTAACAATACTTAATTCTTAATTTGAGAACCCAACATTAATTTAACGTTATTTAATGTTATTCCACAAAACAACATTAAAGAATTAAATGAAGTACTTTTTAGTTGAACGCATATATTTACACGAACACTGATTCAAACGTTTACATTGGTGGATAGATAAAATCACATGAAATACTGTCAATGATGTGATAAGTTTGCAGAATATTTCCAAGGAGCATGTTGCAATTAAAGGAAAATTTATTTGCCTTGAACTTGTTTAAAAAACAATGAAAAGAAGTTAAAGCATAGAACTTGTATTCCACTTCAAGCGGAAATGAGTATTTCATTACTCTGAAGTCCTCACAAATTACTCAGGGACAAGGAATGGATTATCAAGGTGACCTTGTCCGAAGCGACTCTCCGCATGTAATTAAGATGTAGCTACGAGTACGAACAGATAGATTGTGTCACTTCCCAAAACTACTTGGAAATGCTTGTTAAGACGTGTGACTTCACTAAGAATGGGAGTATGGTCTGTCGTTTTTCTGCTTCGTAGCATTAAGTGGGTGGGTGAAGTCGTCAGAATTTTGACGGTCATCCCGCCTGCGGATGTCATCTCACGTATTAAACTGTGACCGATGTCCTCCAGAGAAAGACCCACTCCGCGTTCACTTTTTTTATTTTATTTTTTTACATTTTGGCATCAAAGCAAGGTTAAACAACGCACACGGAACAATCAAACGTGATTTTACAAAAATTCATAATTATATACACTTAATTAAAAAAACTTATGTAAGATAAGTGCAGTAAAAAAATTGGGGACTAAATATTGTCTAAAGGAAATAGAATGTCAAGTGTGAGTTGTAAAATAATTCAAGGACTCTGATGTTCAGGAGTACTTGTATACGTATGTTATATCTATGCATTTGAAATATTTTGCTTTCAATAATTCTACTTAATATTCACTCTAATCTGTTCGGAGATTTTTTTTTGTAACTGCTTTCTTTAAATGTGACGACAGGGATGTTCAAGAAACAAACAACTGTAATTTCAACCGAAGAATAAAACTTTTATTCTGTGCTCATGTATCGCTCACGTGATCGATAGGATGGTTGAGTTGTTCTTCCGTTGATAAAACGTCATAGCAATTTTTGAAAACACCGTAATTCTCAGAACCTCTCTATTATTGTTCTGAGATATCAGCTTTCAGCTCGTGCCAAATCGTTTTATGCTGCTGTCACGAGAATGATCTCAGCCGCAGACCGCAGCGTGTAGTACAATTTACAACTGATACACCTTTTTAATATATATATATATATATATATATATATATATATATATATATATATATATTGTTCTTACTGTTGATAAACATTCTAGTTCAATAAAGTTGTGAAGTTTCGATGTTAGTAAATGTGTTTAATATGTGTTTGTGCCTGAAACACACAATTGTCAGCGAGATAAGCTAAAATTCAATTGATGCATTTGAGAGATCACAGCGTCAGCTCCAATAACTTTTACTAACGTGTGTGCCGCAGAGTTACAATCGCCCAATCCCATTTGCGTCCGAAATAAGTCTAACTAAATCATGTCACGACCAAACATCTCTGACTATGGGAAAGTCAGTCTCTTGGACGTAAATAAATTTCTTGACGTTAATTCTCTATAACTTACCTAGAGGAATAACAACGGTGTCTGTACAAGGTATGCGTAAATACATTACACTAAACACTACTTAATCTTAGAAGCCCCCTAATCACAAAAATACAGCCATTTAGGTCAAACATTCATTCGAAAACTTCAATTCATGCGAAAATTATAATAGAGATATAAAAATTCGACAATTGCGATTAGTCGAAAACAACCAAATAAAGTGGAGCCAGTTTAAGCCAAAAGTCTCTTTATGCGAAAATTATACCAGAAATATGGGAATTCGACTAAAGCGATTAACGTGTATAAACAACCCAATAAAGCGGAGCCACTTTGGATTTCCAGTCAGCCGGTGTGAGGCGGTCGTCAGTACGAGGAACCGCGCCTTCGGCGCCCGCCTTGCGGAACTCCCAAACGTCAAGGCTGCGCGATATTCTCCGAGCCGGCGCCGGCGACTGCATACAGATGGGCGCCTCCGCCGTTATGCCATTGTGCCCCGCGAATGCCGAGAAGGTCGTGCCTTCCAAGCACTCCCGCGAGGTGGCGCGGCTAAGTGCTAAATGCGAGCTCTGGCTCTTTCTTTTTTCCATTTCAGCGCCCTTTTTTTGTGTTTCCGTTTTGGTTTTCGTCGATAGTCATCATCATCACCGATTCAACGGGCCATGAAGGACCGACGTTTTCTTGTATGAGCCTCCGGTGCCGCAGAACGTTTAACGGTTGGGAGACGAGCGTGGGTGGTGACACGACGTGCGAGTGGGAGGGAGAGAGAAGAGGTGAGATTGTTATGCGAATGATCTGTTTTTGCGTGAGGCGTTACGGCGGGCAAATGCGGACAATAGGTTACAGTTTACTTCTTGCAGCAAGTGTTGCGGCCCTGTGGTATTACGAACGAGTGAACATCCTGTTAGGGTGGAGGAAACTTTTTTTAACATTGTACATTTTCGTTGTACTTACTATGCATTGTACGTACCCTAGCATGCACATACCCTTTAAACTACATGCATATGCAGGTCCTCTGAGACCCTCGAACAAACAAAATTGATTTCATTCTTAATAGGTTCACTTCTTAATTATTTCAATACAATTTACCTAATATTGTTAAATAAATTATTATATAGTTAAATAACTATTAATAAGTTCATTAATAACTATTAATAGAGCTTTAATAGCTTTTTGCGTATGTATTGACGAATTATAATCAAATTTCAGGAGACTACTTATATAACGTGTGTAAATATTTCCTTTTCTCGTGTTAAAATTCAAATAGAAAGATAAAATAAAGATCACACCAAGAGCAAGCTCTCAGATATGCAGCTGTGCCGAGTAAAAAGCAAAATAAACACGTTAGGATCTCGGAGGCCGTGCATATACATCCTAGGGTTTATTTAATAATATTGTGTATCCTAAATATTTTTATAATTCTTAGGCAATGAGCGGATGCAGTATATTGTTCATCTGAGATTCAATTTTTATTCACATTGCCTTGAAAAATCGTCTGGCTATTGTTGCAAGAAAATAATTTAAATCTAATTTTGTTGGCACTTTCAGATTCATTTTTTAGCAGATCATTCATAGACAAGTTGCAATTTACTTTGAAGTAAAATATATTAAACGTTATGTTTGCAAGCAAAAAATGAATTTCTGAAAGAATCGTGATTTTAGAAATCTGTGTTTTATGTTTTATGTTCCTAAAACGTAATGAAAATAATATTTGATTTTCCTTAGTCAAATTTTCATATTACTTATCAAATGTTGTTGGTAATATAAATTTAAAAATGAAATACGTATGTACATAAAATGTTAATAAAAGACTGTGTGCAATCATTCTGTTTCTTGATTACTTAGTACAGTCTGTAAATATGAAGGTTTTATCGAAAACTTGCGTGTAAGCATAGCCTTAGCAGCGAATATGTTACACGGTTCCAGTGTGCGAGCACACGTTAACTGTCGGTCTTTTACTCCGATCCAAAGCGGCTCTTATCTTTCAATTTAATAAAAATTCCCGTGCACTGCAACTCATTTCTTACTCCACTCCTTTCAGCGAATTCCGCAATGCTGGTCGGTTCTCATCAGCCTTCGTGGAGATGTCTGGCACTTTTCCATGATCTGCAGAACGGACAATGGCCCGGAAAACCACGAAGAAGAAAGCACTTGCGAAAAATATGGCGTAAGCATCAGAACGCACCGCCTCGCAGCCGCACTCTTCTGCAATTGCGAAGAAAGACCCGGATGATTCATGAAATACCCTGGGTGAAGAGCAAGGCAGATTCTGGTTCGGTTGCACCCGTTATGTCACGGTAATGCAGTATTGCAATATAATAGTAATAATCACTAATAACAATCACTTTTTAAAGTATGAAAAATTGTTTTTCTCATGGTTTGGAAAATGTGTCCTTCTGTGCGCACAAACCTAGCAATTTGATGAGACCGAATGGTCAAAGTAGAAGACTAGATTTCAAGATCGTTCCTTCAGACTTTGGGGAAACTATTAAACGCGTTGTTTATAAACGCGTTTATAAATAAATAATATAACTTTTTATGGAAAGTTGTCTCCCAAAGTTGAATGATTTGCTGGTTTCTTAAGTTAACAACAAGGTACTGTCTGTACAGTTTATACACAGTTGTAATTTTCCGAACATGAATTTAGTAGTTATTGTATTTATTTTACTTCTGGCCCTCTGCTTCTTAATGTATTATTTTCTGAAGAATAATTACCTGTCAAACAGAGCACTTGTTGTTTATATCACTGAATATTCACAGCTAGGTCGGAGGAAAATGAAAGAAAAAATATTTTACTCATTACATGTTTACGTAATACAGATATAATTTAAATCATAAAACAAAATTTTGGTATATATCTTTAATTAACTTGCAACAACTTGCTCAGTTCTTATTCACCTTATGACTTAACACCATATTTGGCTAAATAAGTTCGAAAATTAATTAAGGGATTTACATCAGTTACCTTGAGACATTTCGTTATTCCATAACTCGTATAAAAAACGAAATAGGAGATTCAATCCATTATGTAAAAAATATAGTCTAGTTGAACGCATTTGACAGAATTTAATTTGGGAAATTCCATTATTCCATAACTCTCGAAAAAAAAGGTAGCCAAGTAGATCATAAACTTGCCACGGCCTTTATTTAAAATGCTACGTGAACATGCCAAGACACGCACCTAACGAGAAAGATACATCTCTCCGCCTTCGTACGAAACCTCCTAAATAACTCGTATGCAATTTTGCATTCCTGTGCAGCCGTCTACTGCATTCGGGCGTGCCTAGGTGTCCTCGTCCAAAGACAAGCTGCGCAACGTCGCGGAAGCTGCCTCTTGCGCGAGCCAATAAAGTGCAGCGCGTGGCAGAGCGACTCTCTCGGCTGAAACCCTAGCATTTGTCTTGCTTTACTGCATCGATCGCATCACAACCCGTTTTCTTCCCCAGGAGAACGGGTCGCGGACTTGTCTCTGGGCGCAACTGCGACTCTTTCGGTTTTGTTCGGAGCAGTGGGCTTCAAATTTTGATGTGATTTTTTTTGTTTGCTAATTTTGATTCTCTCTCACAAAATTGATCGTAGATATATTTATTTTAGCTCGCTTTGAGCTAATGTTCCATGGGAAATATGATTACAATTAAAGTGTTAAAGTTACCAGTAAGGAATACAGATTTGAACAATTTTGAAACTATTACATGACTATGCGTTCGTAGGCTTCCGCGGCCGGGGTCAATACATTCTTGGCTATCCGGGATGAGCCGCGTCTCGGTCAATTGAACTGACGTATACTGCTCAGCAGTATAACTCTGAAGAAGGCCACAGCAAGATGGCCGAAACGTCAGTTCAATTGACTGAGACGCGGCTTATCCCGAATAGCCAAGAATGTATTATATGACTATTACAAAACCTTTGTGTCTTCAAAGATTAACAGCCGCTAATTTGTAATATAATATACTACAATAAAATAATTCATGAAATGATTAGCCTGAATTATTTGCTTTCTAACCTATACTTTTTTACATTTCTTATTCCTCGTGATATGACGACGTCATAAAATCTTTTTTTGAGAGGCCCCATATTTCGCAGACTTACAATTTGAAGACTACTAGTTTGCTGTTCTTGCTTAAAAAACCGAATTCATTCGAACTAATTGGCTCAATTTATAGTGTAGTATCGTAAACTATCTGATCGTTTTCTAAATGTTATATTTCATAGAGAAACTAGTCGTTATTTTACCTTTTCCTGCAGGAGGACCTACACCCCAAATAAATAATGTCTGTGTTGGATTACCAAAATCATTACGGGAATTAGGATGTGAGTGCGAAAGCGAGTAAATTGCGTAACGCCTATTTCTTTGTATTTGCGCTTTTATCACATTTCGAAACCTATACATTTTGATTTCAATAATGTTCATTAAGGGGAGATTTACTTATCTGTGGTGGAATGGGAGGAAGTAAAACATGAAAATGTGATTTTCCTAATACAAATTCTCAAGGATTTTCCAAGATTCGAATTGGAGAACGCAAATGATTCACCTACTATTAACTGATTGCATCAACACGAATATAATTAAATTTGTATTACCAATTGGACTTCTCCAGGCGTTATTGGGTTATCTAACTTTTTCAAATTTTCAAACGTACTGCATTTTTTACGGACTGCACTAAGCAGAAACAACTAAAACTCGTACAAATGCAAAGAAGCGTTTTGAATATATAAAAAGTTCACAAATGTTCTTACAAATACATATTTCTATTGCACTGATATTCAGTAGTTTTTATTAAATATTTCTAGGACATGAAACCAATAACGTAATTTCCTGCATCCCGGAAATTATATTGTAAAGTTGAGCAACTGGAACGAGATAGAAATTAGTTTGTGCATACTATTACTTATTATTTAAGGATAAGCCAAAATGATTTTTCGATATGATGTTCCTTAAGCAATAAAAAATTTAAGAGCGACCGGATCACTATCAAATCACGGCAGAAGTTATAGAAACGACATCTGGCTGTACAACTCTGTAATTTTCCAGGTGCGCCATTTAGTAACTTGAGAGGGTTTGGGATTAGAATATTAGTCATGTATTGATTCATTATTTCGTGTTAACGCGTCACGTGTTGTGGTGATTAGACCCGCAAGTATAGTGCACGTCTTTTGTCACGGCAGATGGCGGTGTACTTCTACCGCTGGATGGTGATGTCTGGCGCCGACCTACACGTAGAATTTCAAGGCTTGCCCTTGGTATCTTCCTCCAGTACGTACCGCCCCAACCGGAAAAAGCTGTACGCTTCAGACTGGAGAACCCATTGACGTGGTGTAGTGCTTGTTAGTGTAAGTGTAAGTAAGTAAAGGGTGAGGACAAGACAAGGACAAGGATGAGGAAGGAAAGATCGCGCTCGGTCCGAGACCCGTTTATTAAGGTACTGTTCCGGCATTCAATTAGTGTTGATCGAAGAAACTACGGAAAACTACCGATCGATCAGAAAAGTCGTCCGCTAGAATTCTCCTTCAGACAGTGCCTGATTTCGATGTAGCCAGTGCCAAGCTATATAGTAGCACATGTTGAAAACCCACACCGTGGGGATTCGAACGCTAAGACATCATGGTCAGAGGCACTGCGGTGTCATCTGTTGATGCCCTGAGACACCTCATCTCGTGTAAATCTTGGAAATAGAATTGCAAAAATATGCAAACTCGTGATTGGTATCCGTAAACTGATTTCGATTAGGCGTGACTCTCTTGATATGGTGTGGCGACTAGGGACAAAATATTACGTTAAAAAGTGTTCCGTTGTTCTTGTAGTATTTTATATTTGTAAGTAATTTGTCAATAAAAACATTGCATATTCGGGTCTATATTTCCACTTCACAGTTATTGTAAATTTTATTAACTAAAATAAAAACATAGGAGGAGGAATCTTCCATAAATATGTCTCCTTCATCTTTCACACAGACAAATATGTATCACTCATATGTTTGCACACGTTAATATCTTCCATTTCAACATTCCACATATTTAAACTCTCTATTGATACATTTCACATATTTATACTTTTCATTCATCTCTACAATTATCAGAATCAATGTACTTCAAACTGATAATTCTTTTTATTTCATTTTTACACAGCATTTGGTAGTTCAATTTAGCTGGTCAATTGGAAATACATCAAAGAGATATATTTAAAATAGTTGTAATTCTAGATAGGAAAATATTAGAAGCTGTGCATTGGTAGGAGGGGTGTTACCAGAGAGAGCAAGAGGGTACGCCTCCCCCCACAATATTTTTTTTGTATCTGAGTATATTGAAGGGCCTTCTCTGTACCAGTCTTCTGCCCCCCTGTCATCTGTACCTTGTTTATTGAAACGTCGCCCCTCCCATGATTTGGTGCGGGTGTCGCCCACAAATATTAGTGAATAGGGGTTCATTTCTTTACTGTTAATAAATTCCCCCATAAATTGGAATATTAAAATTTAAATTGGATTATTAAAATTAAGGCTAAAATGGAAATCAAGACACAATAAGATTGATCAATGAAAATACTGTATTATTTATATTTTATTTTTAAATTCCTATTTTGCAGTCTAAGTTCATTAACTAAATCAATTAAATTTAAATATTATTTGTATTTGTTAGTTTATAAATAAATTTAGCGTATTTAGTATAATTGGTTAATTACAATTATTAAACACGTCTGACAAATTCTGGTAAAAAAACTGAAAATCTTCTTAACGGAAAATTTATTTAGATAATTCATCTTATCAATATATGTCATAAAAACTGTTGAAAGTCATAATAACTACAAAGACAATTTTCAAAATATTAGATTCTATTGGTATTATTATTATTATTATTATTATTATTATTATTATTATTATTATTATTATTATTATTATTTTTATAATTATTATTATTTTAAGTTTCTCTTTTACTTTTCTCATCTTTTTATAAAAGAAGCTTAATTTATTTCAAACTATTAGAGTATACAAATTAAGGCATGGAATCTTTGGTAAGTAGTTTATTACACACTACATTTAGTATAATTTTGCGTTGGCAACTTTTTTCCTGCTATATTTTATAATATTATCTTAGAAATTCTGTTGCTTTCTTGCCAAGAAAAACGAAAATTTGCTGACTATCATGTAGTAAGGTGTTGAAGAGCTATTTGGGCATTGAAGTTTTAATTCGCGGTTAGAGTGACGCCCAGCATTTCATGCAGTCTACATGAAACATTACTACCGCCGCTTACACCACATCATTAATCAACTCTCAAAAAAAAATCAATAATTTCATATAGTGTAATTGCACCAATGGGAAAAGAAAAAAAAAACACGGCGACCCTGAGACCTTCCAGAAACACATTGCCCCGCACATCGCGAAGGCGCAAGGGCAAATGGCAACCCAAACCCTAACAGCAGCAGCGAGTTAATTTGTGAGGCTCGTCTACTCTTATGCCCTCGTAAAACGCATTCAGCGAGTAATTATGATCGCGAGATTTATGTTAAAGTCACCTAATGTTACGCCGGGAGTGAGTGCAAATTGGCGGCGGTGAGTGATGGGGCGTGTGGGGAATACTTCAAGGTGTCCGCCGGGCGTGTGCGGCGCGTAAAAAGCGACGTTATCGCTCCGGGTGTGATTAACGCCCCCGGTTCAGCCTATCCACAAAATCGGACAGCCTGACGCGGCGGGGGCGGGGATTGGCGCTGCGAGCAACAGGTGGCGCTGCCTGGCGGGGCGGGAAGCGCGGGGCGTGGAGGGGGTGGCAAGGGGCAAGGCGGTCGCTAAGGGAAGAGGAGCGACGAGCGTCGCCCATGTGGACGTGATAGATAGCGGTGACGATCTAAGCGAAATTGCTAGAACCTCACGTGAATCACGAGGAAGAAGCAGAACTAGAAGAAAGGGAATAAAAGAAGAGAAGGACTCGTGAGGTTGTTAAGTAGAAAAATGAGATTGGGACGAAATAGAAGGGCGATAAAAGGCCCTTGGAGTGAAATGTCCTCGTGCGGTGCTATTGATTGGAGGTGCTAAAGGTGGAATGTTCTAGAGAAGTTCGACGGGTGACAAAGGGTTTCACTTTTTCCCTTAAGAGTTTTTCGTGATTTGTCGATTCTTTCTCGCTGGTGAGATTGGGAAAACGTTAATAACATCTCATATTTCATGTTGAAATTGCACTTCAAAAATATTTGACTTACGTATTCGTATTTTTATCTATTTAACCAATCAATATTAGACAACTAAAAATAAGATGCGGTAATACTTCAAATAAAATGTGGTTATACTATTTCAGTACTTTCATTTTCGAAATAGAATGTAACTTCACTATTACAAAATATGGTAGAAATTAAATATGATCATTTAAAATAAAATATACATCTGAAAATAAATTGTAATTCATTTTTCATGTATTTAAAAAGTGTTCGAATTTTATTTTGGTATTTGAAAAATGTATTTCAAAGATTGGTTTAATGTTATTCTTAAAATTTTATTATATTTGAAAAACTTGGATCAAAAACTGCTTTCATGATATTCTTTTCGCTATGCGAAAAACCTTAAAATGCATTTTTAATTGAAGTTGTGTACCAATTTACTGATTGAATGAGATAACGATCACCACAACATTACATATGTATTGCTATTCCAATTCTGAATAAAAAATTTGAACTAAAGAGCCAGTAAAAATTAAAAAATGTAATTGGTTTATTTTACAGCACCTATCTGTCTTGCGGGATACCTGATATCGTGAGGCGTTAGCAAGTGCTCATCCCCTACAGACTGTCTCTTCGTAAGCGAGGCTAAGCGATCACGCGACTTCCAGAAACCTTTTCGCGTGTCCGGGCAATAGGCGCCACTCCATTGCTTCGTGGATCCAAGGCTTCACGCGAACCACATTCCGAATTCTAATTCCATCTCATCCTTGGAATATGAGGTGGCCGCTGTCTCGGATCTCTTTTGTAATGCCAAAGTAATGCAGAGATGGGTACACCTCTATTGAATTACATCAAAATGAAGTCGGGTGTTCTTACAAACAAAATTGAACACAAAAAGTAACAGGAAAAGTTGTCATATGACATAACCAATAGACATATGCCATAACCAATAGCTAGTACATATATATATATATATATATATATATATATATATATATATATATATATATATATACATACTAGGCAACTGCTGAGGGCCTCCGACCGACAGGAACCATAAACACAAAAACACCTTTAAAAACTTTTTTAATAATTAAATGAGTCAGATATTTTATTTTTGTAATCATGCATTTTTTAGATATCTTGAACTCCTAAATGCAACTCGTAAATTCAATGCATATAACGAAAGAAAAAAGTGAGTTCGTCTTAAATACTACTGCAAACTACTATCTTCTTTCACTCTGATGGTTTGATCCTAATAAATGAAACAAATATTCCCACAACGAAAAAAATCTCTTTTTATTTTCTCGAATAGATAGAATACATAAGTTTAAAATAAAAAAATGTAAATAAAAGTTATATTTTGTTTTCTATGAATACCGCTTATATTTAAGGTCAATTTTGTGTAGTTTCCTCTGGGTTTAGTCTCAGTAGAATTTTTGAAATTCTTCCAAATGAAGTACTAACTAGAACGGTTACATTCTACAATTGAGAACTATAGAGAATGAACCAATATTTTCATACATCAAACTTTTGACACACCATTTTAATTCAGAAACATGGTTAAAGTTATTGATTAAAAAATTAAATTCATATTTTAATAGCATTATAATGTGTCCGAGAATTTTGATGTTGTCTTTCCTTTTTTCAATTTTGTCAATGCTAAATACCACATTTGTTCAGTGATAAAATAATTAGGTTTGTTGTCAATTTAATTTCATAGTATGTTTCGAAAGTTACGTTCGATTAATAAATTTTAGAACCATACATTAAATATTTACACAGCTTTAATGATACAACATTGAAATACATACGCAACAATAGCTTTCAATATTTTAATTAAACTTTATTATTCACCCAATGACGCCTGAAAGAATATGGATTCAATGTTTGGAAGGGACAAATCGTATTTACTTCCCATTGCAGAATCATTATATAAAACAACTGTATATGCCTTTATTGCTTTGATACATCTGTGTTTGCGCAATAAAGCCATGCTTTGACAAATATGTGAAATAAATTGGTGCTGATAAATTCATTTTCCCATTTTTGCCTTTTAGTTAAAATAACAGTGAAACATTTTATAGTTAATACTTTTGAAAAAAAAAACTTGGATAATTTTCACTATTGCACAGCCTGCTCAATGACAATCCTTACATCCTTATTTGGTGTATTCAATTCACTAATTTTTCTTTCTTGTTTTATTATTTTTACTGTACCTATTTTTAGGTGCAATTCAATTAACTAACCACCGCAGAGTATCGGCAATTACACCGGTTAAATTTGACCAGTAAAATCAGCAATAAAGAGGATCATCTTGCTTTCTACATACGATTGCTCCAAAGACGTGACGCACGTAACGTAGCAAGGTCGCTCGCAAGAAATTCCCAACTAGTCTTTCCCCCGAACCGCTTGCACCACCGTCATGCACATGCAAGATCCGGCACTCGCGCCGGGACAGCTGCTGCAAGATCGCGCCGTGGAAAAGACGGCCGATGGACGCGTTTTTTTTTATTTTTTTTTATTTTTCTACAATATATTTGTTCTAGATGGAATACATCGTTTAATACAATTTCTTGACAGATGTGGTTTTAGACTTATGCTGGTTAAAATATGTAAGCTAACTTAATCTATACACTGGAGAGGATAGTGTAGAGGAGAACCTCGGGGTTATGTTTCATGGCTGGCTAAGATTTTGAGAAAGGTTTCAAAAGGAAATTTAATTTTTAATTCGGGTATGAGTTGGATTTTTCGGTAGTTTGAAATGGGATGCTGCTGGGGTGTCTGTTAGATTTTGGTAGAAATTATGTGATATATGGGCTATTTGGTTTATTATTGTATTGATGTTTCATTCGAAATGGAGTTATTTATTACTTCTGAACCAGGGGTCATTTGTGATTAATATTATACATTTGTTTTGAATTACTTGGGTTTTATTGACTTTATTTATTGTGGGGTTGCGTTTGTCCATATTGAACATTCGTAGAGCATTGGTTGTCTTATTATAGCTTTATAAATTGTAGTAGAGTTTGTGAGTGACAGGGATTTGCGTTTGTTTATTGGTGGCCGGAGTAATGTATTTTTTGCTTGGTTAATTTCGATATCTGTATGGATTTTCTAGGTTAGTTAGGGACTGCGTTTGTCCATATTGGACATCCGTAGAGCATTAGTAGCCTTCTTATATCTTTAAAAATTGTTGTGTATGACAGGGATTTGTGTTTCATGATTAGTAGCTGGAGTTGGAATAATTTATTTCTTGCTTGTTTAATTTCGATAGCTATATGGGTTTTCCAGGTTTGTTCAGGTTAGGTTCAGGTGTAGTTCTAAATATTTTATGGGTTGTGATGGTGGGGTTCATGTGATGGAGGAAACGACGGGCGCGTGGCCGAACCTTTCCCCTTCAATAAATAAAAGGCCCCCATCCCCACGTGATCCTTCGGCGTAATCCTTCGGCCGCATTCCACAACACGATTTATACAGCGCGCGCCGCGTTACGAAAACACGCGTGCGCCGCCCGTCTATTGACACGGCCCGTCTGCGGCCGACCTCACCTGAACACATTTGAACAGATTCTAGAGCCTCGGAAGTGATTTGATAACCTTCAAAACCACCGGGATTTCCAACCTGCGTAAATTCAGCTCAGCGTGCATTGTGTTGGCGAGGATTGAGCAATCTTACTTCCGTATTGTGCAGAAGCTGGCACGTGAAGTAAGATATCATCATTCAAATGTGCGTTTGTTTTCAATAATGGGTAATTGTAATTAATTACAAAGGTGAATATAGTAATGAGGTTTCTACCTACATATAATTTATTATCCAATTAAAAAAAATTATGTTGCTACAGTATTGTTAGCAGTTAAATTGAATAAGAAAACAATGTTGAAGAGAGAGAAATAGGGAGAGGTGATACATTGTTTATGCATTGTGGATATAAGCAAATCTTAGGGAAGTGACTACTAAATTTTCTATTTTAAAGATATTTCGAGAAGTTAATTTGAATTCGAGGGTTATTAAATCGTGAGAGATTACCAAACTCACTCTTGGTAAAAAAAAAGCTTATGTCTAATATTTATAAAATTCGAAGTTAATTGATTCAATTCGAGCGCACAAGTATATTTAAATTTAACTTCATTTTATTTCAATACATTTATCTTCACAGACAATAAAAACTTCATTTGATGTATTGAAAAGTGTCAGATGCGCACGTTTTCTTGCGTTCCAAAATCCCTACCTCATTATTTATCTGCTATTATAATTTTATTATAAATAAATAGCAGAGTTCATTACGTTTTAAATCTAGAAAAAATCGCTTCAGAACAAGAGGAAACTCATTTGCATCGGCAAAGGAGGAACTAATTGACTGTAGTGTATTGTGGAGGATATAACATCCCTTACCCTACTTCCTCCCTTCCACAACTGACAATAAGAGATATGAACAAAATGTGCGCATCTAATACCCTGAAGCAAAGCAAGAGCGATCTCACTACTTGCTCAACGGATCAAGAAAAACTGAACAAAAAGCCTAATCGTTATGAGGATCATTGACCCAGAAGCTAAAGTTGTAACACTCGATTCCGAATTCCAGCGAATAACAGATTCAGAAGTAGGCACATTCCTGTGACGGACTCAAAATTACATCAGCTCTGATTTCCCCTTCCGCTGCTCCACGCCCAACGAACAACCGCGTGATTCTGTACACGTAGCTGCAGAAACTCCTTGCAACCCGCCCGATGTGTTTGAAAAGCGCCGCATCTGCAAGTTGGCGATCGCTGGAGCGTTATCAACACTATCTGCCGGCGCGCAAATGAAAGCCGGCGCGCCGCGAGCAACACGCGTTGGGGGGAGCCAATGAGGAGAAGGCTTGCGAAGTCACGTCTGGCGGGCGTTAGGTTGCGTACGCCCCCAGCCGCTAAGCCCTGGCCGACTACGCCCCTAATCCCCGGCCGCCCCGCTATCCGATGAAAGCGGGACAGCTCGGCGCGCGCTGTCTGCGAAGGAGTTGGGTGATCTGCTGGCGGACGAGTTGCGTGCGGTAGGTGGGTGGGTGATGAACGGGCTAAGCCGACTGTACAATCGGTGAGCACCTGGTCTAGTAACGGGGTGTGCCGATTGAATAGTTTTTTCCGGTTTAAGTAGCTGAGGGTATCATGAGATGTTTCTGCAGTGCCTCAGACCGGGAGGTCCTAGGGTTCAACTCATGACGGAGGCAGTATTTTCGACACTCGCTGAACCGCTAGGTTGACTTGAACTGCTGTCTGGAGGAGAATTCTAGCGGCTGGCTGCTCTGATCGGTAGTTTTCCGTGGTTTCTCTGATCAACATCCGGTGAATGCCGGAGCAGTTCCCTAACAAACGGGAGCACGCCATCTTTCTTTCCTCTTCCTTCTTCTACCCTCACCCCTTACTTACAAACACTTACACTTACATGCACTACACTATCACATTTGTCGGGAGCTTAGACCTTGTCCCGGCTGGGGCGGTGCACTGCTTGTGGAAGATACCTGGTTTTGGAAAATCCCCTCAAGAAAAGGTGCGGTAGGTCGGGCCGGATCTCGCCAGCCAGCAGGGGAAGATCAGTCGGAATCATCAATCAATATATCGGAAGATCAGTCGAGAGCTTAGAGCTTGTCTCGGATGGGGTGACGTTAGCTGATGGGAGGTATCTAGTTGGAGAAAAATCCACAAGGTACCTGTTGATCGGCACCGAATCTAGCTATCACCGCCACCGTTATGATAAAACATTCACGACACATATGGGACCAATAATCATAGAAGATGACGTCAATCAACCAATGGAACCATTTGTCTTTCAACGTTGAGTGCAAGATTCAAATCTCGGTTCATCCATGTGGAAATTTGTGGTGAATAAGGGGGATTACAGTAGGTTTTGTCGTTCTCATTTTCCTGCCATTCATACATCCATTGATCCATAATTATTGAGACCATTTCATTACCATCCATTCATCCTATTCTTTCAAGTGAAATTTCGCGGTAAAGGGTGAGGTTTACATTAAATTATATACTCTTCATATCGCACGGTTGTGTCAAACGCAATATTTCTAAATGCATCGGTTGAAATAAATTACATTTTGTGAAATTACTCTGATGATCGTATTCGCATGACGTTAAATCAATGCTTCAATGGCAAAAATTAATGAAGTGTAACTGTTCGATAGAGCATTGTAAGTTATTCCACAGTGTGGGATGACTGGTTATGTTCGCATGAATTTCGGTGAGGGATAGTCATTTAGACTCATCGTGAGTATGATGTAGCATTTGCCAATTTCCTGTAGAATATACATTACATGAAATGGTGATTTTAAGACCTTGTATGACTTATTTTTTTCCAACTAGTAAGAAAATACTGACATGGGTATGCTCCGATTTTGAAAACTTGACTTGAAACACCGACTTGAAAAAAAACTTCTTTACTAATGAAAGACATTTGTTTTGACGACTTAGAGAAAGCAAATTACTTATTCAAAGCAGAAATACCCATTAAGTATCACTACAACTCGTCCACCGAAATATGAATATTGAATTAGAGGGTAATATTGCGTTAGACGGCAACTAAATGAGTAAATCCAACCTTTTAATTTGAATGTATGTTCATCTTGATTTTCCCTCAGCAACAAAAATCGAGCTCAATGTGTGACAGGTATGAGCACCATTTGTATCCAAATGAGCCACAAATGAGAGAGAGAGAGAGATTTAATCGCATGGAATGTTTATTACTACACATTTCTGGTCATAACGGAAAGTTAAAACACTGATAACAGTGTTTAGAGTTCCTTCCTGCTCCCATCCGAACGCAGTCGAGTGCAGGGAGATCATTTGCAAGCTGCTAATGCAGGAGCAAGCGCACGCAATAAAAAGAGTGCAGACGTCGCGCCGAACACCGCTGCGCGTGGCATTTGAGATCTACGCAGGGCACGAGATTTTTTCATTTTTACAAACAGCAAAACCAAATGGAGAAATGTAACACGTGAGTAGAATGCGATGAGTAAAAGATGATGAATTACGAATTTGTAGGTGTTAAGGTACTGGGGTTAATTTAGATTAGCCAGAAAACCGCAAGTATGAAGCAGCTGATTTGACTAGCTTCACTGGCGTATTTCCAAGTCGACGGCGAGATTCCGGTCTTCGACCTTCGAAAATTAATCTCATTATCAATTAAATCAATTATCAATCGATTCAAATTATTCTTAAGCCTAGCTAACGTAAAATTTCCAACGAGTACAGTTTCTATTGACAGACTTCCATTGCGTATCTACAATGAAACCTTCCTGGGGAGGGAGGCTAAATTGAGTTCGCGCTTTCTACTTGTGTTACGTTAATCAATCCTAGCGCGTAATCAGACGTAGTAGCGGAAATGCACGGTTATTCAAGGATTTGTAGATTCAAGGATAAGTAGCGTATAAAAAAATGGCGACTTCGATTAAGCCAAATTGGACTACCTTCGCTCGCGCATTTCCAAGCCGACGACAAGGGTCCGGCGTTCATTCTCAGTCCATTTCATTAACAATTCTTGAGGAAATTTTCGCAACATTTGCAACGCATTTCATATTATTTATGATTGACAGAATGATTAGTGATTTCAGGCGCGCAACAGCTAAGGCAATCAGTCTTGTAGATGGAGGGCATTCAGCAGTCGCATTACGCCTCCTCATATACGCTCCCATTCACTCAAACTCTTCGCCAACATAAATTTTGGGTTTATGAGGGGTTCGAAGACCATCGGTTTTGGCCAGTGAACATAAGGGGGAGAGGAATTTCATACAACGAAGTTACACTTGACACATCTGATTCTAAATGGTAGGCATCTCATCGTGAATTAGTGTTAGGTGGGAACGTGTTCTGTCGATAATCAAAGAAATTTACTGTGCCAAAAAACAGGGCAAATCTCCTACAATGAACACGTCTATACTTTTGCTTTCTTTTCCAATCACCCCACCGACAATCAACTCAACGTCCCAAATCCGTATCTACGTACTCAGCTCACCGCCTGTTCTTCCATGTTGGATGAACTTCCGTTTCCTTTCAATACTGAACACCCTCCCTCGGGGTCTGCTTTGTTGGCTGAAAGAACCTTACACACGCATATATACACTTTGTAATGCAGTTTTAATTGCTTTGCCGTTCCTCTGCACTTTCTGTTTTTCGATTCTCAGATTTTAT
Organism: Gryllus bimaculatus; assembly: GCA_017312745.1. Taxonomy (NCBI): domain Eukaryota; kingdom Metazoa; phylum Arthropoda; class Insecta; order Orthoptera; family Gryllidae; genus Gryllus; species Gryllus bimaculatus. The sequence continues at coordinate 5,255,955 of BOPP01000058.1, read as the reverse complement.
CCACTCACTGTCCCACCCCGCCCACTTACTCGCACTCTCATCCTTCAGTCAATTGTGGCTGCGGCAGGGAGGCGCTGGGAACACTGGCCCCACCCCCTCTTTGGCACTAATATTGGCATTTTCCCTGTCAATCTTTAAAATAACTTTTGTGCTGTTCAACTATCCAAATTTTAGTGTTATCATCGATTCGATCACACATTCGTGTAATTCATAATCCAGCTTCCTTCCCTGCTGCAGCCTTTTTGGCTGCAGGCGCTCGCTGCTCCGCTTTACTCTGAGGCCTTCAGACTTAGTAATAACCCCCACTAGTTCACAAATGGCTACATGGAGCTCGAAAATGGGGTCCCCAGACGGGTGCCACCGACCATATATTTTTTATTTTTATAAATTTTTATTGATGTTCTGCTTCATCAGAAAAATAGGCAAATATGTTGACACATTTGCAATGACATGCGAAAATGTTGTGCACTCATAGCCCTTTATGGATTTTTAATGACAAATTAATAAAAATAGTCACTATAAATTTAACATATTCATCAGAAATACGGAACAAATGAAGCACTATAATAGTAAGGAAATGCACACACACACAATATACCAACATTTTTAACAATATGAAATACATTTACTTTTTATGAACAAACTCAGTTGCAGAAGCTGCGAAGAAGTGTTCCACTTCGTTGTCATCTATTCATCGGTTTACGCATTTACGATACTCAATTATTATTCTATTCGACGAGTTTATCGATTCGATTACGATGTAATTATCAATTACGATATAACTGTCGGCTACGACTATCGATAATTACGAGTAGAAGCTGAGCGGAAGTGTTCTACTTCAGCGCTATCTATTGATCGATTAATGCATTTACACTATTTCTTACTCTGCGTAAGAAATTTTAAAGTGAATACATTTAATACAATGTTAATATTGTTGGTTGTGATTTTGTTGATTATGGCTTCTGACTCGCCAATTTCAGCTAGAGTATTAATGATTTAAAAGTATAATTAGTTATGAAATAATTGGTATCTTTTTAGCTACTTTATTCTTGAATACACTTACGTGAATATACTTTACTTGTATCGTCTTTATTTGTACGTCTTAACGTCTTACTTGTATCTAATGTGAAAAGAGTAAATCATAATTATGGAATTGGAAAGCATCATTACAGATTTAAAGTGTCTTGTTCGGCTATACGTACTTAAAACACAGTACATAAATATTATTGTTTTTCAGAAACTTATCAATTTTTCAAGTGAATAACGACTTCGATTCCGTAACATAGGCCGCAGTCCCTGATGAGCAATAGTCGTCACTGCCTTGAGCCCCTCTACGCACAAACTCAACCCCCGCTCACATGTCCTCTCATGCGTTTTTTACTTTATATGCTCCAATTCTCCTCGCAACATCTGCTTTCACACTCCTCACACCGCAGCAAGAGTTAGCACAGATGTGCGTGAGCTATGGTACATAGAAAAGTCTGAGAAAGTGTTTCCCCAACATGAAAGTGTTGAAAAAGTATTATTCTGTTTGCATTTTCAAATAAATAATTTTCTACCGAAATAAAAGTTACTTAATAATTAACTTTTTACTGAAGTGGTAAACGAATATTGTAAATGATTTGCTCCCAGTCAACAAGATTGGTTGTTTGATTAGTGATTCCAGTCGCGTCAACTGATAAGCACATTAGACCCATAAGTATAGTGCATGGTTTATCACATAAATTTCTCAGAAAGATCATTAAAGCTCCTTGGTTCATAAGCAACAAACAAATCCAAAATGAACTAAATAAATCATCCATTAACGAATATATAAATCTTATGACTCATAAATTCTTCTCATCCCTTCCCCAATCGCGCAGTACAACAATATTCAAGCTAGGTAAAACGTATGGTTCATCAAAGAGAATAAGATCACGATTTCCTAAAGACCCCCTTCGTCCACCTTAAATCACCTATCCATCTTCCACCTTCCAAAAGTTCCACCCACTGACACCCTCTCCTCAAAATTATCACATATAACTCCAAAAACTGTTATCCACAGTTTCTTCTCAAAGAACATTTTATCAGACCCCTGAGAGAGGAGGTAACGCATGCGGATGTCCATCCCTAAAAGTTAATGTGTAGAATATTGTATAATGAACACCCCTGAAAGGCACAAATGCCGAGCAGGTAGAAATAAATTTTTTAAAAAATGGTTTATCGCACGTGAAGGTGCTCTTCTTCCAACCGCGGGATGGCAAGGTCTGGTGCCGACCTACACATCGGCTAGCGGAGTTTTCCCAACGACGCGTTTCCCACCAGTATGACACCGCTCCAGCAGGGACAAGCTCTAATCTCCCGACTGGTCTCCCAAAATACGTGGTAGTGTATTGCAAGTAAGTGCAAACGTGTGAAAGTAAGGGGTGAGGATACGACAAATAAGAAAAAGAAAAGTTCGCTGGCGGTCCATGTCCTGTTTGTTACGGTACTGCTCCCTCTCTTTTCGAAGTTACTAGACTAAATATATTTATTTTCTTTTTAATCAATTCTGTCATTTACTCTTGAAATAATAAATGAGTCTTACGCTTTTTAAAATTGAAAGCGATGAATTTTCTCTTCACACGTCTCTTCCTAGCCACGTGTGAGATATTGCAATATTTACTTTTAAATTATACAAAAATTTCAAAAAGTAAAACCGTGTAAAAATGAATTAACGCCTTCCCTTATAGCAATCAGTTTCGACAACCCATCCATAGCAAAGAACCATCTTGTAACATGACATGAAAGAGAACTCTCCCTCTGCTAGTATAGATAGAAGTAGAGCCAGACTGAGTTACTACTTTGTTAGAAATAGAAAAATCAAATCTGTCGTTTGTTTACCGATGCAAATAAGTTTTCTATAACTCAGAAGCGAAAGTGATTAGTTTTCAAATGTAGATAACTTCGATTTTTTTAAATCCTTTGTTCATCATTTAACAATATAACGATACAATTTTGGGGAGAGATTCTGGAGCTGAAGAAAACGTGCACGGTTCTTCTCCCCCATACATCACGTCCGCGTTTGTCGGACGTCGCCTCTGCTCATAAACAAATCAAAGATGAATAAACAGGAAAAACGCTCTGCAGATGTGCCTACAATAAATATTTTACTACTTAGGCAGCGAAAGAAAGTTTAACTGTCGTGAATTCTCACGCAGATTAACATTCAAAATCCAAAATAAAGGAGATAAATTAACTATCTTGCAAGGATAACGGTTATGCCTGAAAACAAGTATAAGCTGAAAACATGTTAGTTGTAAAACGCAGAGACTTATTTTCCCAGAGACTTCAGATGCGTGAACACAACTCGACCTTCGTGACCTCGGCGTGTGGAACGAAATGGCAACAAAGTGTTTTCCGCTCTCCTTCTCAGCAGGAAACCAACGCACGCTGCACTGTCAAGATTCAGGGCGCGCATGTACGATATAAATAATGGTTTAAATAAATGGTTCCTGTGCGTAAAATTTCAGTTTTGGCTGGTTCCCACGGAGAAAAATTCATTCCATTTACGAGCATGTATTATATATATATATATATATATATATATATATATATATATATATATATGTGTGTGTGTGTGTGTGTGTGTGTGTGTGTTTTAGGTTCTAGAGCAATTGTTGGCAAATAAATACTTTTCACGCGTTTAAAAAATAACAGAAGCAAAGAATCATTTACATTGGCACTGTCCAAATTTACTTTTTTTATCGCAAACGTTTCTCTATATTAATAATGCCTAGTAATAAACGTTATTGAGCACGAATGTGCAGATTCATTTGCAAGGTGGCTTGGTTGTCTTCATTGTTTACGAAATGCTTACAACTTACAACAAGGAATTAGACATTAGATTCTATTCAACGCTTGTTTCTTCAATATTTTACTTCTTATTTATTGTTTCTGCAAGCAATAAGTACACCGTTCTAAATAAAAATTAAATGCATTAGGATTAGTAAACACTATTTTAATTCTCTTTATATGTGTAAACTTCGGTACAATTAGCTTGAAAAAACTAGTGGGAATGCTCGTCATACTGAAATATTTCTTCCTCTTTATATTATTAATCAACAATTACTCGTTTTTTTAGTGCATGGCATCATTTAAAAACATACAATTGAATGAAGTTAAACAAATTTTTTAAGATGTTGGTCAGTAAATTTAGCTCTTTCTTAAGTTATGGGTTTCTCGTGATGCACCAACGTCTTTGTTTCTAGTGTTAATAATTGTGACAATGTTTTTTTGGAAGTTTTTTAATGCAATGCTTAATGGCGGGGGTGAGCATAATTATTAGAATTTTTAATTGTGTTCATTATCGTATGTTTTAAGAGTATTGCTTGTTCTATTGCTACGGGAGTTTTTTATATTTTAAAGTGGGAGTTTGTTTTTGAATTAAGCTCTTAATTTTTTCCAGTGGATGTCTTGTATGTTTAGTGTAAGAGTTGGTGTGTGAGGTGGTGCGATATGTTGAGTTGAGATGATGGTTAGCATGTGGTCTGAGTCCAGCTCCAAAAAGATATCCGAGTGAAAAATGGTTTGGGTGTTAGACATTGCGATGTCTAATATTTCTGTGTATTTCTTATGATCTGTGGGGTAGTGAGTGGGTTCTGCTGGTGGAATTTATTAAAGTTTGAGATCTGTAAATATTTTGCTGAGTTGGTGTCGTGCAGTATTAATATTTTTGCATCCCGAGATGGTGTTCTTAGCCTTAAGATCCCCTATCAGAAGAATGAGCGAATTCATCTGGAATAGCGAAGAAATATTCGAATCAGAATTTTTTTATTTTCGGAGGATATGCATTGCAAGCTATTAGAGCTATTAATCTATTATTTAAAGAGAACTTAATAGCAATAGTTTCAAGGACTTGTGGGTGGTAAACGTTGATTATAATATATGAAATGGATTTTTCTATTAGTATTAGACACTACGTCAGTTTGCATTTGAATTGTTGGTTCTGACTAAACTATAACTTGTTAAGTTAAATGTAATATCTGATTTTAAGTGCATTTCCGTAATGGAGGCTAGATTGTTTTTTATTTTTTATAAAATAAGTTGGTTCTATTTTTTTTATTTTTGATGTCATTCGCATTCCAGTTGAGCAGATTTATATTATTTTTGTGGTACTGTTACATTATTGTTGTTAAAGTAGACTGAGAGAGATACTTGTAAATTGCTGATTATTGTTGGGATGATATTATTAATATTGACTAAGAAGTATGTAATTGAGGTAATAATAGAATGTATGTAAGAGTTATTGTTAAAATTATTCATAACAGGAGGTTGTGTGGATAAGCTATTGTTATTGATTTGTATTGTGTGGAGGGTTTGGAGCAAATGTGAAGTTGGGAATGTTGTTAGCAGTGGGGAGAAACGTAAAGGTTTGCGAGGTAAGTCTTGGAGACGGAGTGTTTCTTAATATATTTTTATTATTGCCTGATTTGGGGTTATTTGAGGGGGTGTCCATTTTTTTTAATATCATGGACATTCTATTGATTTTAAATCAGCTCTCTATTAATTGGGACACTGCCTGTAGGTCTTAGCTCGTTAAAAGCTGTTGTGCTACAGTACGTGCACACATACATACGTAGCACAGTATACGGATGAAATTCAATAAAGGGAGTTACATATGTAAACGTATGGCAAAACTTGTGATCAATAGTTAACACATCAATAGTTAACACATTGACTCGGGGGGAAAATAATGTTTTTATCATGTATATGACGTGTTAAAATTGTGTTAACGTTCTTTGTGACTGATTTAATCCATATTTCATTTCATTTCATGATATCTATATGGTTAATTTATTCCACTATTCATTCATTAAGGACTTTTTAAGCAATATTATAAAGTTTTAGTTTCTTAAAAAACGTATCGTAAACAAATAGTACATATTCTGCCTAACTTGGAGAAAATTGCGTGCTTATTTCAGATTAACGTCAGTAGCCGTCTACAAGAACATCGTTGATGTAATTGCTGTGAATTACACAGGAACGCAGGTCTTGATGATACGTATCTTCGTTCCCTTAACAAAAAGAAGAAACGTGCTAACGTAGCTACTGCTCTTTGGTGTGTGATCATGTCAACATTTCACAACTAAGATCAATGATACTTCGTCGAACGATAAAAAAAAATCACTTAAGTCATTATGAATTCATGTGTTGAATTAAGAACTTTTTTTGGATTCTACAAGAGATTCCAAAAGAAAATGGGATCACAATAAAAAATAATAAACGCTGTTTTTCAATGATGTTTTAAAATCTTTTCCCTCATTGGCTATGAATAGTACTCCTTTTTTTCATGGTGGAATTTGTTTTATTTCTCATAAGATACAATTAATTCTTAAAATAGAAATTTTTTTGTATTTAAAGATAATTTACTTTTACTTTTAAATTCGCGTAAGACCTCACAATGATTCAGAAAACTATCCCCGAAACCAGTAGTCGTCTTTTCCTGTTTTACGAACAAGTTCTTGAAAGTAGATGACATACGCGAGGAGTTGGTTAGGTACGCCTAATGGACACAGAACAAAAACTAGATGCATTTTCAACGATCGTTTACGTGTTGGTATACCTTTTTCCACCTGCCTAATTAGCCAGCATCAACACAGTCACTTGTAATAAAGAAGGAAAACTGCAATGAAAATACTTTTGTGCCGAGATGAGCCGGCCTATAAAAGACTTTTTAGTGGGCTCCCAAAAGGAGCGGGGAATAACCCAAGTTGCTCGCTTACGAAAGGAGACGAAGTGGTGACGACGCCACGCACTCTAAACGCAGTGACTAAACGGAAGGAGGGAGACAAAAACGCGGAAGAACTGCACTATTGCGAAGGCAGTGAGGAATTTAGTGATGGGACGGAGGCAGGAGGGAGAAAGAGGTTGTGAAGTGATTAAGGAGACACGGTGAAATTGGTGGTGACGGAAGGCTTGTTGCGAGTGGATGTGATGAAGGACATGGGGCGACATGAATGATACAGGTGGCGGTGGCGTCTAGAAACAAAAGCGCTTATTGCTGGGCTGTCAGTGGCAGAGATGGTCACGGGGGGGCGGTTGAAATCTCGCCGTTGGTGAAGTTACAGTGGAAGAATTTTGATTGACCATTCCAATTGTGAAATTAAAACCAATAGTGTTTACCTCTACGTACAAAATTCCTCAATCAGGGTAGTGTATCTCAAAAAGTTTACCGCTTTTTCTATCCGATTTTTCATATCGCTTCTACCTACTGGCCAATCATAAACTGTGTCTCGTCTATCTTAGGAGGCGGTACACATCGATCGCTATGTCGATGTTGAATAAACAGCTTATGTACTATAACATAACCTCTGATTTTACCATACGTTTTCAGTTATTTTCAATATTTGGCGCATTTTGGAACTCTGTTCGATATAATTTCACTCTTGGAATAGTCCTATTAAATACCACTCGTGCTTTGGAAATTCTCCGACAAATCCTCTCCTTAGTTCCGAGTCCGGAATACTGTATATCGACAATTTCTAAAGCAGTCGTGGTATTACCTATGACTATTTTGTGATTCTAGGCGCATCGATTGCTATTGCCATTACTTCTGTAAGTGATGTGCATGTCATCTCGCGAGAGGTGGTAATGTCCCGTCCCTGCTAGAACGTGAGATCCAGCGCCATTTTTCTTGTCGGTTTGCGGAGGTTTCTCACCTCCAGATATCTCCCTAATTGGGCACCTCCCTAGTTGGGAGAAAGTTCCACACAGCTCTCCCGAGTTCCAGGACGGTGCTGTCGTTCCTGCCGTCATCTCCGTCGAGGACGGCGGAAACTTCGAGGACGGCAAAGATGGTGAGGACGGCGGAGACAGCAGCAACGGCGAGAACGGTGAGGACGGCGTGGACGGCAGCAACGGCGAGGTCGGCAGGAACGACGAGGACGTCGGAGACAGCGTGGACGGTAGGAACGCGTGGACGGTGGGGACAACGGGGACGGTGAGAAATGCGAGTACTGCGTGGACGGTGAGGACTGCGAGGACGGCGGGGATGGTGAGGAGGGTGGGGACGGCGAGGACAGCGTAGACGGTGTCGACAGCGAGGACGGCGTGATCGGAGGAGACAGCGAGGACGGCGAGGACGGCGAGGACGGCGAAGACGGTGAGGACAGCAAAGACGGCGGGGACGGTGAGGACGGCGGGGACGGCAGCAACGGCCAGGTCGGCAGGAACGACGAGGACGTCGGAGACAGCGTGGACGGTAGGGACAGCGTGGGCGGTGGGGACAACGGGAACGGTGAGGAATGCGAGTACTGCGTGGACGGGGAGGACGGCGGGGACGGTGAGGACAGTGTAGACGGTGTGGACAGCGAGGACGGCGTGGACGGCGTGGTCGGAGGAGACAGCGAGGACGGCGAGGACGGCGTGGTCGGAGGAGACAGCGAGGACGACGAGGACAGCGTGGACGACGTGGGCGGTGAGGACAGCAAGGACGGCGGGGAATGCGGGCACGGCGGAGGGTAGGAACGGTGTGTGCGACGGGGCGCGGCGTGAGGAGAGGAGGAGCAGCAATTAGGCGTAATTGAGCCGACGCATGGCCCCGCGCGTCCTTCGGAGGCCGCGGCGCGCGAGCTGCGTCGTGCGAGGGGCGCGCGGGGCGTGAGGCGTGCTTTCCGAACGCACCCGGCGTCGCGCTCATCCGCGTCACGACACGGCGCGCCGTTCGCCGCCAATTACTCGGGCGGTTGAGACTGTGACCAGGAAGCACAATCGCTAATAACGCATCGTACGCGTTCGTCTCTCACGTTGCGATGCGCGGGTAAAAACTTTGTTGTTTCGATGCTAGTAATTATTACGTACGGCCAAATAGACAGATCCTTAAGCGTCGAAATTTCCTTCCCAGTAACAAAGAAGGGAAATAATTATGTTCACACTGATTTCAAGGTGAAAAACGAAAGGTCTAATATTTCATTATTTTAAGCCGCGTCGTGGTGTTACAAGGATAGTAGTAGGTATTCTGTAGTTAGAAAATGGTTTCTATGTAGTAGAGACTTCACGACATTGCTATGAATGAATGAGTTATAAAGATTTGGGAAACGATGTTTTACTGACAATCTGAGCTTTGCTGCTAGTAAACTAATTCTTATTATTCTTCTAATTCTTATTAGATGTTATTTGTAGGAGAGTAGTTTATTCTGAAAAAAGAAAAAAATGTTTAGTATTGTGTACTTAGAGTTCAAAAACTGTACAAATCACGTTTTCTAAATACTATTTTCTTCTGGTATGCAAATCTCTTTACAGAGAAAATTACTTATAGATATATTGGGTCACTACAAACTTGTCTGATATCTCTGTTTTCTCCCTAAATATACCCGTGAAATGAACAAATCCCCACTCATGGCTTAAAGGATAAGCAAACTATTCAACGAAGTCCTCCTTCTTCTTGGTTTTTGTCTTCCACAGTCCTTCTAAAGAAGACTACAAATAAATAAAGATGCCGTCGTTGACGATAGTAAGTCAACTCACACTTTGTGGAAATACACATTGGTATACTTTTTATATTTTTGTAGTATTTAATGTATATACCTACTGTTATTCAGGCAGAAGACAAACTCAAGTGCCGTTGCTTCCAGAGTTGTGAGATGACAGTAGTGGAAAGGGACCGGCAGCTGTGTTTAAGGGTGCAGAGGTGAAGCATTTGTACACAACACCTTCTTGCATCGAAACAGCGGATGTAGAAACTAGACATTCTGATGTGAGTCAGCAGTCAGGGAACACTTTACTTGTAACTTGCAAGACTTGGTTGCTACTTGCCATTTCAGTATCGTTTGTAGTATTTAGCGTTCTATGAGTTCAGTTCAGGAATTTGGAAATCCCAGGAGAGTAGTGTTTTAGATATTGTTTCCATACATTTATTTAAACCAAAATTTATATTTGGATTTCGACTTTTTTTCAAAACATTGTATTAGTAATAAGAAACAAAGCAAAGTTTAAACCGAATAAAACTAGTTAAAATAAAACATTATTGTGACGTTATCGTGCTAAGCGAGCACGAAAAAAATTTTTTGAGATAACGAGAAAACGGAACAGAGAAAAGGTGAAATTTAAGAGACGTTCGGACGTAAACAGATCCTATAAAAGTAATGGCATTTCGAACATAATGTGAAGGTCCTCAATATAATATTTCACTACTTTACGCCATGATACTTGCATGTTATGTTGTATTATAATGTACTACTTTAAAACAATGTTCCAGAAAGAGTACTCAAATTGATTTAAATTATCCGGTTCGTGAATATCTGTCGAAACGTTTCCGTAAGGCACTCGTAAAATCTCATTATAACGTCGTAACTTGGAAATTTTTCACTCCATTTGTACCACTCCATAAAACTAGAAGAATATCTTGGCCACATTGCGATATAAAATTAATAAAAATACATTTTTATTGATATTTAATTAACAAAAATATTTCCACAATTTTTCTTTCATATCTTTACAACATAACGAAAGATTTCACACACTTTTATTCGAGAAGTTGGTTTAAAGAGGTAGTGTTTGTTTTACCATTGTTCGCTTACACACAAACAGCCCAACATTTGCGAAATACATGACGACTTCTCCACCTACAAATTACAACTTGTCACGGCTCGCGTCGGCAACTATCCACCGCTCCCCTACCACAACGGCCCGTCCCTAATGAGGCCCGCTTCCACAACGCTATCTGCATCAACGCCACGCAAAACCCCACATCACAACGGGCGCTATCGCCCGATAACACAAAGGTCACCTTCCCCGTGAGAAATAATCCGCGCTTAACGAGACGACGCCGCTGCCGCCGCCGCCACTCTCGCACACGTACACTCTCCTCCCTCTGTTTACCTGGAAGGTCACCCAGGCAATCTCTGACGTCTCAACACTCACTCACACACGCACACTCACTCACTCACACACGCACTCACACACACTCACACACGCACTCACATACACTCACACACGCACTCACACACACTCACACACGCTTTCACACACACACACTCACATACACACTCACACTCACACTCACACACTCACACACACTCACACACTCACACACTCACACACACTCACACGCACTCACACACATTCACACACACTCACACACGCACTCACACACACTCACGCACTTTCACACACACTCACGCACACTCACACACACTCACGCACACTCACACACACTCGCACACTCACACACACTCACACACACACACACTCACTCACACACACTCTCTTTCTCTCACAGACCGAGTCTCACGGAACCCCTTGAGGTTCATATGCATCGCGGTCCCAGCGGCCGCGGATTTCTGGGAAGGAATTTCACAGGGGTCTAACGAAATCGGCGGGGCTTTCCCGAATCCGAAGGGTGTGTGCTCGAGGTAAAGAGCGAGACTCTGTTGAAAAGAACGTGGATGATAATCTCCCGGTTAGGTCCCACAGTCGTAAATTTGTCGAGTTGTGACACCGTCGGTAACCGGAGCTTCGCAGGGAGATCTACCCGCTTGAGGTTCTCGTGTGTGTTTTTATAGTGAACAGTTCCGACGCGGCCTTTCGATGTGCCGTCAGGCGCTTCGACTTTCTTCCTCCCCGCCCGCACGCGCGCCCGGGCACAATGCCATTGAAAGCGGCGGCGGGCGGAAGGCGCACGTCATCGCGGGTCCTGCGCCCATGGGCAGGGGGCGTGGGTGGGGTCGACAGCCGTGACTCGGCACCCGAGCGCGCCCGGTGGCTGATTGGGGGACGTGTGCGGAGGGTGAGATAACGGGGAAACAATGTGTGCTAGCATTTGCTTCTCATCAGGACCGGCGAAGGTGGCTCAAGGCATCAACTAGTGTCACTGTTGGGAGGTCCTAAGATTTGAATCCCAATGGTGGCAGGATTTTCGACACTAGCTAAATAGCTAGGTCGAGTTTAGATGCTGTCTGGAGGAGAATTCTAGCGGCCGGCTGCTCTGATCGGTATGTTTCCGTGGCTTCTCCGATCAACAGCAAGCGAATTACAAAGCAGTGTCGAAACAAACGGGCCACGGACCGCGTGCAACATTTCCTTCTTTTTTCTTGTCCTATCATCATCCCTTACTTACACGCACACACTCACACACACACTCACTCACACACATTCACGCACTCACTCACACACACCCTCACTCACTCACATACAAACACATTCACTCACATACAAACACATTCACTCACTCACACACACATTCACTCACTCACACACACATTCA
>BOPP01000058.1:5230185-5243476 GCA_017312745.1 Gryllus bimaculatus | reverse complement strand
CTCACACACACACATTCACTCACACACACACATTCACTCACACACACATTCACTCACACACACATTCACTCACACACACACATTCACTCACACACATTCACTCACTCATACATTCACTCACTCATACACACACTCACACACACACCCTCACACACACACACACTCACACACACACATTCCCTACACTATTACACATGCCGGGAGAGTAGTCGGGAGCTTAGAGCTTGACTCGGCGGGGTGGTGTCCCGCTGGTGGGATATACCCGGTTGGGAAAAAAACCCGCAAACCAACGAGTAGGTTGGCTTGAGGGGGAGGGAGATTACTACCACATCCCGGGATGAAAACATGATCTACGTTGACACACCGGTAATCACAAATCAACCAATCTTTTCATCAGGCTAGCTGCCACAATAATTTCAATCTGGGTTTGTTCTTGACCGCACCCTGCTCAAAACATGAAAAAAATTATTGTATAATACTTCAATAAATTAGTTATTTTAGCAAAATTTAATGGGTGAAACCCAGAACGATGTAAATGACGTATTATAAATTCCGATACATCTGTTTAAGTCAATATCACTGTTAATTCGTGGTGATTTGTTTCATCATTAAAACCACAACATTTCAATTATTTATCAAAATCACAAAAGTACATTGATGCTAAAATAAAGCCTAAAATAAACACGTTTTTATTCATAATTTAGAAAATGTCACTAATACCGTTCGGATTTTTACTCATTCAATTAGTCGTAACAAAGAATAAAGTAACATTGTGTAAAATAGTTTGCGTGCAACACTTTTTTTATAAACCAATACTTTATTAAAAATATTGCTCTCCCATACCGCAATACATATGTAGAAAAAAATAATGGTAGGCCGGTAGTTCTTTATTACCTTGATGTCGCATGACGCCAAGCTGTATCTTTACCAGTGCCCGACTGAGTAGGGGAATTGAGACGGTACGTGGAGTACGGGTACAGGCGGACTAACACTATCAAACATTTGCGTTTCTTAGTCAAAATCGAACTTCTTCTTTGTTTTGACATTTCCCCCCAGTTTTGGGGTATCTAGCAATTCATTAATTGAAACTTTCACATGGCTGGATGTCGCGAAGTGTTTCGTTTATGCGTAATTCCGAAATTATGAATATAGATTAATACTAGATATTCGGCTTTCATGAGTTAAGAATGAAGAAAAAACGTTTTCACACACATTATGTTAGACAAACGCCTAAAATATATAATAAAACTAATAAACATAAACGGGAAACCAGATTAAATGTCACGTGTCCTTGAATCCCATCCCGTGACTGAAATCACTACCCCAGTCCTTTCCTAGCCCTGGACGTCTCGTGGTGTGGACGTGGGCTTCCGTAATCGCCCCGGCTGACGCAGCCTATAAATCCGCCGTCGCGGTGGCTGCAGAAGGCCGCACGTGGGGGGCGACAGTTGCGGCGACCGCCCCCGCAGACACATCTCGAAGGCGAACGGGACACGGCGGCGCCGGCCCACTCCCCGGCGAGACGCAGTCGCGACGCGGCGAAGACATCCTTTGTTGTCCCACGCTTGTCCCCTGACGGTTGCGCCACATGATCTTAGTAATACAGTTCAGAGGAGTTGCTTTAAGAAGGGACCACTGTGACAGCTCCCGAAGCTAAAAAACGTGATACAGGGCTAGGTCATGGCAAGAGATAGTCATGAATTTCATTACAAATGAACTAACTGTACAGGGACACTGACAAAATAAGTGCAAGGACATAACATGCACATGCACAAAGTTGATCAGTCCTCGATCAAATCTAAAAGTATAAAATAAATTGGACCCATCATCTATATAGAATGAAGGAGTAGCCGGTTCATACTACCCCGTGGCGACACGGCGAAGACATCCTTTCTTGTCCCGCGCTTGTCCCCTGACGGTTTCGCCACGTTCTCCTCCTGTTCAGTAATACAGTTCAGAGGAGTTGCTTTAAGAAAGGACCACTGTGACAGCTCCGGAAGCTAATAAATGTGATACAGGGCGAGGTCATGGCACGAGATAGTGATGAATCCTATTACAAATGTGCTAACTGTACAGGGACACACAAAATACAGACAGACAAAATAAGTGCAAGGACATAACATGCACATGCACAAAGTTGTATCAGTCGTCGCTCAAATCCAAAAGTATAAAATAAATTTGACCCAACGTCTATATAGAATGGAGGAGTAGCGACTTCCTCAAAGGACATGGAAATATCATGTGCTTGAAAAACGAGATCCCGGTGGACCAGGAAAACGGTAGACCATCGAATTAGAACAGGTCGATAGCCCTAGACCGATAAGATGATGATGATGATGATGATGACGATGTCATAACATGCAGACATATTCCCTGCAAAGGTCAAGCAATCTGTCTATACAACTGGTAGATCAAAGTAGAGGAAGAATTACACTCAAAGAAATTATTTGCGCAGTGCGCAGACCACCATAATTGCCTTTGAAAGGTGTGCGTCACAATATTTATATCGCCTGTTCTCCCAGCTATGAGTTAGGGGCGGAAACTTCAAGAGTGGATATAACACGTCCATCAGCAAGCATCGAAACGGATAAGTACAAACTAATTCTCGGAGTCTCTATATTTCCAGCAAACGTCCGCATCTTAAGAAACATCGGTAGTGTAGGAATTTGGAAATATTTTAAAATGAATCCCATTAAGCTTTGGATTAAGTTAGGAGGAGGTTATACATCTGTAGACCGAAGAAACCAATAACTTTGCAATAATGTTAAATCACAAGTGCATCTATCTCCAACCAAATAGTTCAAGTCATAACTAGTGACAGTCATAAATAACTGTCACAAATCATAGTCATAAGTCACTAAAACCGCACTTTTTTTGCTTAGATCCACAATATCTGAAGCAACTCTGACCGAGATATTTTAGGGTTTGAGTCCCGACTGTGGCGCATTTTCGACACCAGCGGTATGGACTACATCGAATTTAAATTCTGTCTGCATGAAAATTCCAGGGGTCTACGTCTTGATCGGTAGTTTTTCCTGGTTTCTCCAATCAATACCAAGCAAATACCAGAGCAGTACCTACCCTAACAAAAGGGCCACGGATCACGCACTATTCTTCCTTCCTTTTTCTTCACTATCTTCACACTTTACTTACACATACACACGCACTTTTGTGATATTCTCTACCACACTTGTAGCAAATCCATTTGGGGACTTAGAGCTTGTCTCGTCTGGGGCGGTACTCGCTGGGGGAAGATACCTAGAAGAGGACATCCCCCGTAATCTGTCGTGTAGGTCGGCGGCAGATGTCACAATGCAGCGGACAAGGAATCACCGCCGCATCCTGGGATCCAACTGCACAAACGAGATCTATGGCCAGAGCAGTTGACATGCCTAAAAACATCAATCACTAAAAGAAAGCAACTTGTTTGAAACGAAACAACTGGTTAACAAACGTAGAACAATAAACGCTGTCTTCGAAGAGTGTCGCGACAGCATTCTGTAGTGAGAAGTGTGCATGTAGCGGTGTCCCGTTCGCCTTTTATGAAGCTCTGGTGGGCATGGACGTAACGTAACGTAAAGATAATTTATCACAAGGCTGAGAGATGCCAATAAGTGATTCTTTTGTGTGTCATGAAATGTATGTTGAGCAATTCAGTTCAACAAAAGGTTTGCTGGAAACAAGCGTGAAAAACGTTACCATGCTGCCGAGAGAAGTTATCGCGATGTATGGGTCAAAGCAGTTATGTCATTCTTTGAAACTTCGTGTGTTTTATCGAAAATAATGTCAAACTCAAAGTCGGATTGAAAATTAAAATGTTATTACTGGCGGTGTTGGTCTAAACATTATTTTGAAAGAAGATCAATCCATCGTTTGCGTTAACGTCAACGTGCGTCATCATCATCATCATCATCATCATTCAGTCATCGCCAACGTGCCTCATCATTGACCTTACGTAATCATCTCTGCCATCATCCACCTAGTGAAAGGCAATGGTAAACCATCACTCTGCTACCCTCCTCAAGTAACGGGCCGGTGTAAGCCTCCTCCTACCATTCGGCTCCGATTATGTCAATCATCTTTACCTTCGTCATCATTATCGCTCTATGTATTAAAGTCATTTTGATAAAACAAGATGCTGAACTTTCCTCTCCTCAACTACCACCACACTTTATTTTAAATTACTCTGTTCTATTTTCTCGATTTCAATTATTCTCAGTTCAGTAAATTATTCTCAAACTATTTTAGTTAATTTCGCAGAGCACTAATCTTTTTATAGAGCCTGTTTATTAGAACACGGACGTTTTAATTTGAATAAAGACAATTTCTCCCAACGTATTTCCAGAATCTCAGATAGGTTCTATGTAAAACTATCTAATTTTCCAGGCCAGAACATCTCTCATCTAGGTAAAACTTCCATCCCCCTACAAATAAGAATCTGCTCCAGACTTCCCAAAGACTAATTTCGTCCACCTTAACCAAATCCATAACCGCTACATTCATGCTCTAAATTATATATAATAAAACTTTTACAAATAACTAAAAAGTGAATCCAATTCCGCACTTCCTTATTTATAATAATTTGAACATAGTATATATACTATGTGTGAAATTCTCTGTAACTATTCTGTAAAGTGATTAATCTACTGCACCAGGAAAAAATTAAGGCAATTATTAGTCTGAAGTTGACAATGCAATACAATGGTTAAACATTTTATCAGTTAAAAAGGAATAAATAACGTGGTCACAACATTCGTACATAAGTTGAATTTTCACATTTGTCATTGAGTCAATGATGGGATCATGCATTTACATATAATAAAAAGTTAACATTGGATAAAAGTGAAACTAAAACTAAATATTTTCGCAAAGCCATATATTCTTGTTGCTTCGACCGGAACACGATAGCCAGCCTAGTCCTCGGCGAATGAACTCTGAAGTTGTTTTTTAAACCTTTTGTTGCACTGTTCTCCAATTGTTTCGTAACGAACATATTGCTTCCTTTTAGTGATATAGGATTATGCATACGAATGTTGCCATGTCATGTGTGAACCCTGATGAAACGTTACAGCTATCTAATACATCTGCCAGATCCACCTTTGAAACCAGTTCATTACTACTTTGCTAATGACTCGCGTGTGATTGAAACGATTATTCTGTTGTCAATTGTTGTGTTTGTGATTTAACATACATGCAAATTTACGAGTACAATATACTTGCTCGTACTGAATCACATCGTATCAAATGAACCATACAATATTAAACGTTATTTTAAGAAATTGAATACGTGTTGATTAATTAAACATGTGATGTTTCAAAGGCTGATTAAGTAATTTATTTAACCAAATCGTTGATAGTTCAGCCTACTCAGCGGTGCGGATATGTTCGCAGTGTCTTGTGCAGATATTTTGTTGTCTAACATTGACTTCCAGCTATTTAGCCACGAATATGTTGCGTCTTTCTGGGAATAGAGATTTCTACGCTCGCATAGCACCATGCTTGTGATCTCTGTTGCATTTTAATAGTTAAGGTTGCAATATATTTGCCACACGTGTCCACTCAAAGTACCAGTCGGTTTTATTAATGAACGTGTGACTGACTCAGAACAGCTAGTAAGCAACAATTCGGTGATTTAACGCTTTTGGGAAGTGATGGTACAAACTCCTTCGAGCATGGTATATTCCATGACATTGAATGCACTTTCCGAGAGTTACTTTGACTTAATTATACATCAAAATATTTCCTCTAATTAAATATTTATGAAGTAAAGAATTTACATATATTAAAAACTTTTGAAATTAAGAACGTTTATTCAATTTAAATGAACGTTTAAATCAAAATATCAACAACAACAAAAAACTCGTTTAAAGGTTTTGACATGATATAAATTGTTCAATAGGATGAAAATATCGAATTCAGTATTGAACTGTTTTGGAAAAATATTGTATTGGCTTATAATTATTCTATTATATATTTTATAACAGGTTTTGATAAAAGGACCTCGGAGACTCGTTCGTTGGTGCATGATGTGCGTTGATATAGCATACTCGCTTTCCACGGTGCAACCCCGGGTTCGATTTCCGGCGGAAGCAAAATTATAACTGGGCGCGATCATTACAAATGGCCCATTATCTATTGCTGTGGGACGATGAGAAAGCCCACGCTAAGGCAATGGAGGTCAGTATATACGGTGGAGAGATGTATTCGTGGTAACCACACGAATACCTTATCCCTTGACCTAGAGGCTTGGTTACTGACGTCACTCAAGGCCCGTACCGAGCTGCCGAGGTAAAGGACAGGACAGGTTTTTGAGAAAGTTATTATAGTTCGCAATGGTTCAAGTAATGATTTATATTTGCATTGAATTGTGCACGAGTTATTGTGATACATTATTATTCTATATATTTGTTATAATTCGTTAAATATTATATTTAAAATAATTGTTATAGTACAATGTAATAATATCTGTGACAGTTATATGTTGTATAAATAATTATTTGTAATAATAATTAATGAATAGAGATGCTAGTAATGTGTCTGAAACTTTTTAAAATATTAAAAAGAATTTCACATTTGATTGTCTCTGAAGATGAAAAGAAGAGGCCGACATGTGTGATGTGTGTGTTAGTATTTGAATAATTCGTTGATGACGTTGAGATACGAAAGTACGAAGGAACGTACGAGGCACATCCACTGATGACTTTTCAAAAGTCTATCTTTCAAAAGATCTAGCATTAATTTAAATAACAATATACTTTACATATGATAAATATTCATTACTTGCCAACAACATAAGTTCTATTCTTTCTATTACAACTGCTTATTTCATTGCTAATGGAAACACTTTTCGGTTTGTTAATTTACCTAAAAATGTACCACTTGAAACACCAATTGTGCAAGGGAGCATCAAAGTACTTCCCAAGAGCCGGATCTCCTTCGGCACTTGGGTTTGGATCCCGGGAGCGGACAATCAGGTACTATTAATCGTATTAGGGCCTGGTACGCCACGTTTGGAAATTGTATCTCATGCGGGATCACAGTTCAATGTGCTACACCCCTAGCGACGTCACATGAACCTGTTCCTTTAGCTGAATAACAAATGGAGGCCGGGGTCTTTTGTGTTGTCAGGGGGCTGACAGTTTCGAGCAGTGAGAAGAATGGCAGACCTCACATCTTCTGGAGAGTCTGAAGTGTTGTATTTGCCACTGCAAACCATAGACTTACATGTTTAGTTCTTGTAATTATATTTTCCGGTTGTAATCTACCAACAAATTCATGACAAACAATAACAATAATTGTGTCTAAAAACATATATGTAGCGCAATTCAATTTGATACTTATATTGATTGAATTGTTGAAAAAATAGTGTTTTTACCTGACACGTATCTTCCCGAATCCGTCTTTAAAGCTAGAAATAAAATCGTCTGCACGTTACATTTCAGAAAATCTATAAATATTTTTAATATTTGAAGTTATATTAGCTACTTTAATATACCCCTTAGTCATTTAAATGGCAATAGAAGTTTCCTTATTTTTTAATATTTTATTATAACAAGTTTATTAATTAGTAAGTTAGACCTATTAAAACAGTTATAGTATTATTATTATTATTATTATTATTATTATTATTATTATTATTATTATTATTATTATTATTATTGTAACTATACTGTTACTATTAGTATTCTTCTGCGTTAGCAATCTCCCACGGCGCCAAGGCGACTCGGCGCGGAAGAATCTGGAGATGGAGGTTTCGGAAATTGTACAAACCTAATTACTAATAAATGCAATGCTTTATTAAATACATAATTATATTCAAAGTAGCATTTGCATTGAAGTGGTGACGTGTTGTGATGTGGAAGGCCGTGTAATTAAAATGTGTATTTATTAGTATAAAATCTCTGTGCAAAACAGACAAAATGTAGAGTTATGCTATTATTGCCTTAATTGTAATCATTGTTATCATATTGTTATTATTATTATTGTATTAAAATAATTTAAAATTGCATTAATATTTCTAATTGTAATATGTAAATCGTGGAGCTCTGCTACCAGGTTGCATAAACGTACCTGCAGAAATGATAATTATCAATTCTGGAACCTCCATTGTGTGCAATATTCATTCCAAATTTTCATCATCACACACAAATATTTCAAATCTTTCCAACACTTGCTGACATGAAAAAGAAGTATGAGTCAGGAAGAGTATATAAATAGTACCAATGAAAATCAAAAAAATAAACGGGATGGTAATAAATACCCAACGAAAGCGCCAGGAAAGGCGTTAACTTTCGTAGTCCGAGCATTTGCGGCACACGCGCTTCACTTATCGCCGCAACGATCTGCGTACACCCCCCTCCCCCCCGCCAGCCGGGCGCGGCGCGGCGCTCTGCATATCGCCGTCACGCGCATCCCGTCCACCCGGCGCAAAAACCCGTTCCGTCCGCGGGGCGTAGGCGCGCGGGATTAAAGCCGCGAGTGCAAGGCCCTGGCCAGTGCATTAGCGCCCGCCCGACCGACCGAAGGCGACCGCGTCGGTTTGCCCCCCGGCTGCGTCGGCCCTGCGACCTCCCACGGCGCCAAGACGACCCGGCGCCGACGAATCTGAGGAAAATTCGAAAATTGGACAAACCTCATTTTTTAAAATAAAAGATGTGATGGTTTCTTTTGAGAGTTTTTGATAAGCCTTTAATTATATGTACTGGGTGCCGATCCGGTAGGAATGATCCGATCCGAAGGCAGCAGTGCCGTAGCGATCTCGTACCGAAAGATCGCGGGTTCGAGTCCCGCCTCGGGCATGGTTGTCTTGTGTTCGTCCTTTCACCCCCCATCATCATCATCATCATCATCATCATCCTCCATCTCTCATTATCACCTTTCTGAATAACATTCAGAATTGTAACTCGAGGATTTATCCTCACCTCAAGGTGAAAACCTTCGACAGTCGACGAAAGTGAAGTGGAAAGACTCAAGTGGTCCAATGTGGCCAATCAAGTTAATAATAATAATATACTGGGTTGTTGAGTAGGCTTCAGCGGCCGGAGTCTATATTGTCTAGGCTATCCGGGATGAGCCTCGTCACTGACATGGTGGCTAACGTTTCGGCTAGCGTATTGTGGCCGTTTTCACCCTCGCACTTGAGTACGCTCTGAGGAAGGACACAATACGCTGGCCGAAACGTTAGCCACCATGTCAGTGACGAGGCTCATCCCGGATAGCCTAGACATACAGGATGTCCGTGGAGGAAACGTCGAAACTTCGAAAATAA
Source organism: Gryllus bimaculatus (assembly GCA_017312745.1). Classification (NCBI taxonomy): domain Eukaryota; kingdom Metazoa; phylum Arthropoda; class Insecta; order Orthoptera; family Gryllidae; genus Gryllus; species Gryllus bimaculatus. Next base: position 5,234,208 of record BOPP01000058.1, on the reverse strand, counting down.
GCTCTTAAGACAATTTTAAGCATATTTTGTCTAATACTACTTGGATATTCCGATTTGCTAAGTCGGTAGAAGCACTCAAAAGTTGTTTTGAAAATAATGCTTTCCAGTCAAAAATCTGAATTCCCGAAGCATAGAAACACTCTAAAAGCAGGTAAATTGTTTATTATTTACAAAAAATTTGTCCATAAAGAAAACTTAATCCAGAAATAAAAAAAAGCAGTCGAATTGTGTAATTGGGTACTTCTTTATATGTGTTAATTTTTTTTCTTTCTGAACAAATATATTCATTTCCTTTGCATATAATTAACAATTTACGTTTTTCTAAAGTGTTTCTATATTTCTTCAATGCAAATTTTTGACAAACAAGCATTTTCTAAACCAACCTTTGAGTAGTTATAGCGCCTCAACCATTCGGAATATCCAAGTAGTTTATTAGACAAAATATGCTTAAAATTTTCTTAAGAGCTTATTTGCAAGGTTTTGATGAAAAACCTTGCTAGCTAACGAAAGGTCGGCGCCGAATCTTACCATGCAGTCAGGGATGATCACCATCATCTACTGTGACATATACTTGAACTACACTTACGCAATCTTAACAGTCCATATGCCCGGAAACACGATATAATAAAGCATTAGGTCTAATAACTTGAGATTATTTCTTCGCACTCTGAGCCTGCCCCTGGCCAGTGCTTTTACTCGTAAGTAACTGCTCGAATGGCACTGCACAGATAACGCCCTCTGCCAAATACTTAGTGTCAGTACGAATCAAACACCTTTGCATTACGCCTTCCTCTTCCTCCATCTTAATGCCAAGCAATTAGCTGCTAAGTACGGTTTTAGAAGATTTCAACTTACGCAAACCGTGAGCACGTCTTGATCGGGAACGTACGTCTAAATCAATATCTAGCTTCCAAACATTTCAGAACTTTCGTTGTTTTTTAGGCTATGTATGTCTACTGAGGTTATAAAATTCCCAAATTTGCAAAGGAAGAGAATATAAATTACCTATAAATGCGCGTTCTAAAATGAGGACGCTGTACGTTAATGAGTTAGATTCATATTTAATTAGCTTATAATTTTACTTGTGGTTTTGTGTGTGTATTTTTTTGTTGGAGCTTTGATAATTTTGCATGGCCCTTTCGCACCACGGGTGAGCCTCTGGCTAGTTTCGGTGCTGCACTAAGATGAATGGCATTCTCAAAATATTTCTCTCTGCCAAGTAGTCAGATTAAATCTGTCAACTTAATGGATTGTGTTGACCCTTCCTTTGGACCACTCTTAAGTTTCTAATGCTGTCAAATGTTTCCTATTTGTCTAGAATGATATATAGATACTTACATTTAGATTATTGTGATATTAATTATCTCTACGTGGTCTCTCCATTAACCTTCGGGTCATACGTCTCATTCTTAGTTAAAAAAGGTATGTAACTTTAATCTTCAACTTCTGAACGGTTACCCGGAAGAACCTATTTGGTTTCGTTTCTATTGTCACACTCCTCATTGAAAATGTAAATAATGAGCACGTGAATATACATAACGCATACTGGTGGAATAATCATGAAACTTAGAAATTATAACTTAGAAATGAAAAACTACAGACACAATAATTTTTAAATCACTAACCACAGTACTCAATGTTAATTCTCAAAGACTATTTTATGTTTTGAAACCGTATTACAAAAATGTAACTTTTGAGCAAATAAAAATGACTAACAAGTTTCTTGAAACATTGTTTTTGGTAATGTTTTTCTGTGTGCATCACGCAATCCTTGGTGTCAATGAACATTAATGTTTGTAAAATAATTCACGGAAATATATTCATGTGTGAGTAAAATGTCAACAAGAACAAAAATCCCATACCAACAGTTACCTATATGTAAGTAATCATTGATGTGCCAGGTGCTCGCTATTCACCATGAAATATGTTTAGTTGAGTGCTGGCGAAGTTTTATTTCATGGTTACTTTTTGCGACAAATGTTGACTTGGCATGCAGCCCAGCTCTCCATGCAAGTTTTCATGAGACGTCACTCAGGAGATTAACTCTCTACGTACTCTTTTGCTCCAGCTATTCAACAATAAGTATACGATGTATTAAACTGGACAAATATTATGAAACTGACCCCGACCTTTGGTGAACAGATGAGTACTACCATGTTTGGTAACTCCTTTAAATTCGCGCCCCCAGGTCCCTGCCTAAGAAGTGACCTCAAAGGTCTGACAGATGTAATGCTAGAGAGCGTTTCGTGTTAGTTCTTTCATTAATATTATCTCAGCCCATGAAACAAAAATCAACGAATATTTCAAGTGAGCCCCGTAAACTAAAATCTTTGTTTGCCTTTTGCGTTAGAAATACGAAGTGATACATACTAATTCGGAAATGCGAACTAAAACTCATAATATGCTTAAAAGAGCTGACACTTTACTAATTAATGATATGAAAATTATTACCTCTTGAACTTTTGTATTCATCAATTAAAATTGTGTTTACTTTCCCTTCTATCTCTTTGGGATAAAATATACAGACTAGAAACGCTCTGCATATTAGCACTTAGTAATCTAGTTACTGTAATACAAACCCATGCAGAGTCATCGCGATTGAGCAGATCATTACGTGTTTCGTTGATACAACTTCGGCTGTATGTGCAGATGTAATCACATCCATCATTAGTCATGCACAGGCGAAATATTTTCCTGAACGCAAAGGAAAACGTCATTTGTAAATTACGAACCTATTCATTCCGCTATAAACGCCATAATCGAACCGCTAATCTACAACTGATTTCAATAACCTTACAAATAATGAAGGTCATGAAACAATTTTGCGATGTTCTAACATTGAATTGATTTATATCTGCGTGAACTGCCAATAAACATCGCAAGTGATTTACATTGAAGGTAAATCTCGAACATGACATGAGTCTAATAGCGTTGGCAGAGATGACGTGCAGTTAAAAATAAAGAGCTTAAAATTGATAGGCAGCAATTTCGAGGAAGATGTATCCGTTTCTTTTAAAAATACATTAACCAAGATAGTCTAAAAATTGCATTGAATATCTCTTTGTTGCATTCATACAAATCACTATCTTGTTTTTTGAATATTATACGATAATTGCCAGGCATCTACGAGAGAAATACCACGTCTAACCGCACGACTTTGGCAGTATCAATCCTTTAACACTACCAAAACATCTACCTAAGTTTCATCTCACGATAGTCATGAAGAACACAAGAATTTCTTGAAACTTTGGATAACGGTCGGACTCGCTTAAAATCTGAAAGCTGTTAGCACCGAATTATACTATACAGTAATTCAGCAGTTGGTCTTGCTTAGAGAACATCGTGTTGTGCGATTGTTAAAATGATTGTTTGTGTCTATAAGTTAAAAGTATTTAATGTACTTTCTAGTATATCATTCTTGTGATGTCCACGAAAAACATTAAAGAGGCGAGAGAGTTCTAATTATTATTTGGAAATTCTGTTTCATTCAATTTGTTACATGCATTAAGGTTAGGTTGATAACAGGATTTGCTGTTATGGGCCAAAACAATATTCGTGTATGTGTGTACAATGAACTTGGTAATTATAAAACACAATGTATATTCATGGATATACAGTATTTTCTTCTTCTCTTCCTTCTGTGGGATGTAATGACACGGGTTCATCTAGTTTTATTTACTTTTTTTAAAATTCTGACGTTAGAATAAAGGAGGGGCATGATTCCCTCTCTTGCAGTATCTTATGCAGTTTGTGTCCAATTGTGTATTGTAAATGGTAAAATATTCTCATCTTTTCTCAGTGTTTCTCAGTTTTCTCAGAGGGGAATTTCGTAGTAGTTTTTTTCTGCCATTCGGGCTACCGCTAGGAAACCCTGGTTATGGGTCCCGGCGTATGAGAGTGTGTCTCTGAGAGGTGATAAAATGCGATCCGCGCCTCGAGCCGGCAAAAAAGGTCTTCCGTCAGCGGTGGTCACAGGCCGGGGCTGACGCGGAGGTGGCGGAGCGGGGCGGGCGCGCTGCGGGG
>BOPP01000058.1:5200359-5213165 GCA_017312745.1 Gryllus bimaculatus | reverse complement strand
CCCCGGCAGTGGAACGCCTCAGGGCCCCTGCACCCCAGCCGTTGCGTCGTCGCGCGGTAAGTAACGCGCGTCGTAGAATGACATTATCTTATGCGAAATGGCACACGAGCGCTTCGGCCGTTCCGCGTAAGATGCAGTGTTAAATCTACGACGCGCGTTACGTATCGCGCGTCAACTTAACGCTCGTGTGACACAGGCATCAAATGACAGAGTCGCAGATAGGTCGTCATCGATTTTCCGTCGACCACTTCTACCGGCTTAGGTGGCTCAGGGCATCAATTGATGTCTCCGCAGTGCCTCTGAGCGTGATGACCTAGGGGTCGAGTCCCGACGGGAGCAGAATTTTAGATAGTAGCTATATAACTAAAGTCAAAAGACTTTCCGTTTCGTTTTTAAAACTTCCTTGTCGTGTCCAGAGGTAGATCATAACATGCAGTTTATTTAAAGCGCGTACCTCGTAGTAAATTGTCATTAACTTGACTTATTTCAAAAACAAGTACCGTTGTGGCACACAAGTAAACAAATAAATAACGGAAATTTGTTTTAAAATCCAGTTCAGACAGGTGTCATAACAGCGACTGTCGTGATGTTACAAAATTAAAATATGTTCGGATCGTGGACTAAATCGTTTTCAACATAATTTCTAATAAAAATGTGAAATAGCGAATTAAAAGCGAAATCCAAATCCCAACCACAACATTTTATCGAAAACCAAAAATGATATTCTTCATCATTCATGATTTATCATCACTTAATCTCAAATATTGTATTAATCAAACCTGAATATTATTCTAAATGACTGGAATTCTTGATTTCAAGAATTTAATTTTAGTTACGATACGAGGCCTCTAAGTGAGTCTTTAAGTGCAAGGACGGAAGGAAGTGACAAGGCCAGATGAGGCGTCATAAAGTTAGCAGTTAACGGGCCGAGTCTAAAGAATCTTAGAGGTCGTGTGATACAATTTTTTTATTTTGAAATTATGATTTTAAAATAACATCTTTTCAAAATAAACATTTACAAATTATCACTTTGAAGAATTTGGCCTTGATGTTCAGTAGCAAAGTGGACTAAAGTGGACAAAGTTCTTCTATGGACGTCTTTGAAATCAAAAAGTTAAATGCGTTCTTACCTCATTGTTTACAGAAAAGTTGGGATATTTCGAAGTAAATATGCTAGAAATCAATATTTATGTAATCATTGTAACGGAAGCACAAAACGTTGAATTGTGATGCCTCGCCTCAGGAAACTTATAGCTTTTCAAAACAAAATAATATAATCAGAACGCGCTTTAAACGAGCCATCACTGACAGTAAAAAAAAATCTTGTGACCCCTTTTTAGGCTAAAATATATGAAAATATTGACATATTTACATAAGATACACTTGAATCGAAGAAAAAAACGTTAAATGTCCAGCAGCTTAAAATTTGGAAGAGCAAGTAAAAAGGTGCTAAGTTTCGGTCGTCAATCATTTTTTCTAAACATTTATAGTTGAAGGACACTACAGACGTCACGGCCACGACGTCAATTTGTGAATATCGATTTATAATCAATAGAAAATTGAATTTATATTTTAAGAACAATTTCCGACCGTTGACTCGTATTCGGAAAATTGTGACATCGAACCTTTTGTTTGCATCATTTCACTTTTGTATCATTTAAATAATACCAACCATTGCATTGAGATAGTTTAAAAAAAATTTCCATATCTGTGAACTAAAACAAGAATTGATATAAATTATGGTCTGAGTTAATCGGGAGAAGGCAGTTCTGTAGCAACACCCTATCATTTCTACAATTTAATTACTATACTAAAATCCAAACCGAAAACTCCGCTCCAAATATGTTACGTCTGATCACATGTTCGGAGACCTCGTTTGTTGTTTACTTGGTTCGTTGCCAGGGACCTAAAATGTGTTTATGCGTAGAAATAACAAAAAAGATATTTTACCGACCGGAATGAGGCAGGTGGATATCGCGGTGACAGATCGTCGTCTGTTTTTTTTAATTTATTTATTTTAGGTCACGTGTTAGCTTTTTGGTCATTAGCGACCGCACTCTCAACAAAAATTAGACCATACGTAACATACCTTCATTAGGGTTGCAAGTTCGAAGTTCGCTTAAAGCGTAGTTGTTTTCAGCTAGTGATGTGCCTATTGAGCGACGTAAAGGCAAACAACACTTCCACTATCTTAAACCTATTATTGATCATTTCAAAATGGTTCAAGAAAGCCAACTGTTATCTATTTGGTCTCGAACGACCCGTCTAGCATATGGAAGATGGCGAACATATTTATTCTAATATTATAAAAGTAAGGTTACCTTGCTATAGATAGAAGAGATATATCATGGTTATAGAATCAAGTTCAAGATACAATTCTTAGAACGTAAGTAATTTATAGGACGTTTAATATACTTCTTATTTTAAATTTATGATTTTAACGTTTATTATTTATTTTAAAATTTTAATTATTTATTTTAAAATTATTATCATAAAAAACGTTTCAAAATAAACATTTTCAAATTATTACATTGAAGAAGTTAGCCTCTGGGTTAGTCTTCTCTATGCGTGACATCCACAGATATACGAAGGTTTAAAGACAAAACATTAACTTCAGTAATGTAGTTCTCTCTTCATACTCTCAGTCATTGAAACCATAACGTGAAATGATGTACCATTTAAAGTAGTCATGATTCAGATAACGAAAGCAGTCTGCTGCATTTATAGTCTCATTCAATTCCAGTAGTTAAATGACCGATTAAATGTGTAATTGTCATGTCGTAGTGAAAGTACCGCGAAATCAGAGGAATAGAGTAAGTCTTGGAGAAAGCGAAAATTAATTTTACAGGCACTCAAACATTCAAGAAGAAAGTTCGCGATAGAAAAGTGGTCACTTCCTAATGATGGCCATTTATCGATAACGAGCCTCAATTTCGTATTAATCACAAAGAAAATGTTCATATATTTGCACATATCCTATTCTCTGTAATATGTATCAAAACTATACTACAATGGAAATAGAAAATTACAAATCCTCTGCAATGTGTTAAAAAGTATTCAACACGAAAATATCATAATAACTTAATGTACTGTATAATTGGATGCAATTTCTCAAACATTGCGGCCACTAAAAGTTCTCATTTGTTTTGTTTTTGCATACCGAAAATGTTATGATTGAAACGTTGAACATTCAAAGAGATAATCTGTTGTGATAGTTGTTTAGACAGCAAGGACGTTAACTTGTTCTAATGATCGAGCGGCGACCAAAGGCCCTACGGTTTTTTGTCGCCGCTCGATCAATAGAACCAGTTAACGCTCGTGGTATACATATGATTTTATTTTTTGCGTTATACTTCCGTCACCGCACCTGACGCAGAAATTTACTTCCTTATACATACTCTGCAATACGTTTAAAAACTTACGTGAGACGCTAGGTCATTTTAGTTTCTGCGCATAAGCATCCTATTAATAGAGTTCAAAAGCCTTTCGACAATCTATCAAACTGCAATTATAAGTGGCCCGTTTACGCGCCAGTCGCCTGTTTTAACTATGGGGGGGGTATCTAAACAAATATGTCGGTTGTGCGAAGCCTCTCCTAAAGCGCTTGCAATTCTGAGATTTATCGTCCTTTTCCGCCATTCACTCAATACAAACATAAAATCGACAGTAGTGAGTAAACGGGTCCTCTTTCACGGCTGCTGTTTTATCTTGTTTATTTAACGTGATTATTGAACGTGGGTAAGGAAGCGGGATACAGCGCCGGCCGGTAATTGATGGCTTAAAATTCCCTGATATATAATATTGATGAGATTTAGTCTTATGTCGGTAGACCGATTGAGGGCTTAAGAAAGTTTTGAATATCCTTAGAACGGATAAGTGAGACATGGGGATAAAAGTAAACCATTCAAAAAACGAAAGGGGGGGTAGTAAGTATTCTTCAAGAATGGGTTTAATTGGGTAGCAAAGATGAAATGGTACTATCGCTAGTGATTGGAAAATTGAGCGGTCAAAACATTTACATATCTGTGCAGAAATTTCCATGAATGGGGATGGAATAATCACTATGACGCTCACAGCAAAGGAAGAATTGCGCTCAAAGAAATCGTTTGCGCGTGCGCAGTTCCGGAATGCCCGGTAAAAGTGTGCGATAGCAATGTAAATCGTTAGTTCCCCAGCTATGAACTATGGGCAGAAATCTTGGGAGTGATAGATAGATCGACTAAGCAAGGTATCGAAACCAGATTTATTTCAATATTAATTCTAGGGTTCAGTATGCGCAGCAAATGCGGATATTAGAGAGGTGGAAGTATATGGTAAATTTGAGGATTTTAAACTGAATATCTATTAAACTTTGGATAAATAGCAGATGAAAGTCTGACACACTCATAATAGGTGCTTAAGTGCAATGGCAGGAACGACCGATCGCTCTGGGCGTAACAAATTTAAACGGCTACTTGACCGCGCAGGGTGGAGACGTCCTCGGATAATGGTGGAGATAGGGAAGCCGTGAAATAAAACGGCTGATTCATTAGACTTTGCGGATATAAGAACAATTTATGATTTGGAGCAACGGCTGAAAAACGTTCGTTTTAGTCAAATTCTATTTGCTATTCGTTATTGGTTTGCGTTAAGTGTGTTACGTTTATTATCTTCGGTATAAGGATACGCAAGAGGGATACGCTTGTTCAGGTTGGGGATGGATGAGCGTAGACTAAGACGCAAGTGGTAATTGGTCATCTGTGTGCTTTTGCGGTGATGAGGGAAGACGGATCACATGCTTTTGAATTTCTTTTTTTGTGTTGCATAGTTTCGCGATTATTGCATGTTGAGGATAATAAAATGGTGGGACTGGGTAATTACTACTTTTAAGCAGGGAAAACGTCACGCTCGCTCCAAAACATTTTAGGTGATAAAGATGTTAAATTCAATGAAAGATTAGGAAATTTTTAGATAAGGTTGGACATTAGGGAAACTGAAATTAGAGAGTGGAAACAGCACCTGTTATGCTTGAAGCGGCAGCTTTAGACTGGGAGAGACAATAATAAGTCATCAAGCTAACATATGTAAGTTAAGTCAGTGTTTATGTTAAGTAGGTAAATCAGTTAAGAAATAAGTCATAAGTCAAGTTAATTGGAGTAAAAGGTTAAATAATAAATAAAATAAACTGGCATAGTAAAACCATAGGGGGAGTAAGGGGAGTGAAAAAAATATAAGGCAAGGCGTTGGTGCGGAACGATCTCTGTTCGCTGTTTATTTCAGGTGCTGAGGAGGCAAGCACTGAAGGAGACGGCGGGACGTCCGCGCAGAAAATAAAATGCAAAAATAAACGTCGATAGATTAGAAGTAACTCGGCTGACGGCAGGTTTTTCCCTTCAGGGGTTTTTTTTCTGAGCCGTACTTATGGTGTCTTTTACGCGGCTTTGATGCGAGTGGAGAAGACTTGTGGGTGAAATACAGGTAGAATTGCGAAAGATTAGAAGCGAAAGGATGTAGGTATTGTAATGGCTTAAAGGCCGTCGGCCTAGCCACATAGGATCAAGAAAGCTTATTTGTCTGTAATAATATAAATAAATATATATGATTTTATTTTCTGCGTAACTTTAATTATTCCGATTGACTTATTTGTTAATTAACTAGTTGTTAACTTGAATCGGTTGGTCTTTCAATATCCCCCCCCCCATAATTTTCTTTCATAATTCCCTCCATAACAGAACATGTAGCACCATTCATGTGTTTTCGTATTTCCCTCGTAACCACGATCCTCTCAATCCAGATACGTTATATGCAGTTAGTATTTATTTGCTACCTATTCAATTGCATTACGTTTTTCGAGGAGTTGAATATAAATATAAAACATACTGCAGAGGTAAGATACCAGCTTTTAATTGTCAGGTAAATTGTAACCAATAATTTGAAGAAGCTTTATCACTATTTTTAGTTAAGTTATTATAATTAATTATGAATAAAAATTAAACAATGTTTAAATTATGGAGAACGAAAAATATCCTTTATGTCGAACTCCGTATTAAAAGTATTAAAAAGAAATAACGTATTAGTAAAAAATAAATGTATTACATCTGCATTTACCTAAAAATGGCAACAAAGTAGTGGGAATGCTCGACGTATCGAACATTTTCGTCATCTTTAATTATTACTAGTCATATTTAAAGAAATGTGTTTAATATGATTTAACGATCTCTAACTCAAAAATTAATTGTATTAAAACAGGAACTGGCTTGCATATTAGAGGTGCAAGTGCAAAAGTTCAAATATTTGTGAACGTATGTATACCATACGTTCACAAATATTTGAACTTTTCTATTTTTGAAAATTTAAGAGTTTTTAATGAAAATCTTAGCCTTGTAAATTGTTTATATGCACTTTCCTCTAAACAAGTAAAGTGTTTCAGAAAATTTCAAAAATGGCACATGAAAAATACCCCCAAAAATAAAAATATTCATAATACCTGGAACGGCGAACAAAACCATACTTTTGAAGTGGTACCAAGTTTCTGCTTAAAAAGCTTCTAATCTAACAAAGTAATGGAATACACGTATTTTCATCAATCAACCATCCATTTTATTCCTCCATCCGTACAATCATTTCGATCTTTTCAACACCGGCACCAATCTTACCTACCGTTGAAACAGAATTAAAACACATTCATCTTCATGTGTGTGTGTTAAATACAGATTTTATGACAGAAAATTAGAGCTCTTATTGTTGACGTTATTTCAATATGTTTCCCTCCTAGTTTTCGTAGGGAGGAAAAGTTAAAATACAATGGAAAAAACTGATCATTATAAGCAATCACTTTATACTTTCCAGATGGTGGTTTTGACTTGTGGTTTCTAAGGCATATCAACTGCTTTAGCAACCGACATTAGTCCCATTAATGTAGTGAAGGTTTTATGGCGCTGTTCTTCCCCCTATGGATGACGAGAACCTGCGCAGATTAATTTCCTCCTAGACGTATCTACCCGAGTGGGGCAACACCCCAGTCTGCTTTAAGCTCTCAATTGCCCTTCTCATATGTGTAGTAACGTAGTGCATCTTTAGTTCAAGAGTGTGTTACAAGAATGAAGTGAGGACCAGGAAGAAGTAGGAAAGATCCCGCGTGGACAGTGGTCCATTTGCTTCGGCATTCGCCAGGTTGTAATCGAAAAAAAAAACAGGGAAAATTGCCGCCCAGAGCAGTTTGCATTCAAGAATTTCAAACTAATATGACTGAAATCTATTGATTTTACTGTCGACAGGAAGCTGAGCTTCCAAAATAGTATTGTTGACCTTCTCTGAAGGCCACCAAAGGTTCGGTATAACTTCGTTTGCCAACCTTACCAATTTGGCAAAAAAATGTCTCCGCACAGAGCGTAGAAGACAAGATGAGGGTGATTAGGAAGCAAAGCGTATGGATGGAAATATTAGTATAGAACAACGATATAGATGGAAGCGTATGGATGGAAATATTAGTATAGCAAAGAACTCCCGCATCTAACCTCAAACTATAGCTCTTAACTTCGGTTTCATTGTGAGTGAGTCTTCAGAGTTTTCCATATGAGGATTCGATCCCAGACACAAATGATCAAGTTATTAAACATGTTGTTCTGGAGGCGGAATTTCTAAAGGATGTAATTTCTCTGCGTACACACCGAAACAAGATTGACTTCAAGGCAGCCTCAGAACCCGTTGACGACTTTGGGCAGTTAAATATACACGCCATTAACAGCAACAATCTTTTGCAGCCAAACCTTGGCCCCCATATTGAATCCAACACTTATCAATTAAATTAGTACTGAATAACCAAGTCAAAACAACAATCAGTTGCTCTGATCACAAACTTAGCTTCCAGTTTCACAACAAAAACATAATGAAAACTTGATTAATCCCCAAAAACGTCTCACGTGGCATAACAAAAGGTTATGTTCTTAACATCTAAGCAACACTGAAACAAATTCAGAATTTTCTTATAAAATACTCGACATTGCTTTTAAAGTAACATGAAAAGTTCAATAACAAAACCTATGACACTGGACTTACAAAGCACTTTTATGCAAACTTAAGGCTTAAAGAACTTGTCAGTTGCGATTACATCACAAATACAAGAAATAGTTTCTCATTTACAAACAAACGCAAGTTTTGAAATACCGTCAACTAATAATTTAAAACAATTACGAATACAACTCTTAATACGTTACCGTAATCGAATAGTGTCCAATGTCAGATAATTACAAGAACGCGTAATTTAGGCGCTCATGTGGCTGGCAAAAGTGACCGTAGGCTAGCGAGATAACGGAATACCTCGTCGAACGTCCTTTGAGGCGGTCAGGCAAAGAACCAAGAACGCGGTTCATTTCAGTGCGCTGAGTTCGGAAGTTGAAAAACCGCGCAAAGAATCATGGGTCACACAGCAGCCCTTTGGCGGCAATATTGGCGGCTTTATTAGCCCCAGGCTAGCTAATATCAACTGGCAGCGAATTTACGTAACACAAATCATTAGCACTGCTCAGAAATTTATATGAAAACAAAAAAATTAAAATAAATAACATGACAAATTCAAAAAACCAGAAAAACAACTTTTAAAAACAAAAATGTCATTCTTGAAATATAACGTTATGGTAAGCCCGCCCGTATCTCTAGAGATGATGTGTTATGATCCTACCCCGATGATATTGTATAATTGTGTTACAAGTATGTAAGATAATAGTATGTTATAACTTATATGTTATTATGTTATGTTATTATGTTATATTATGTTATGCTATTATGTTATATTATGTTGATGTAATGATGTGTAACCCTCGAAAAGATGTTATGTCCATGCCCTGATTGTTCTGTATGATGATGGTATGTAAGATAAGTAATATGTGATACTGTATTATGTTATGACCAATACATTCTGATACTTTTTTTTATGTAATGACAGATGAAGTCATAATTGTCTGTAAACACCTGTAATTAAAAATGTTGTCGCTAATAACCTTAGTCGTTGATGCGACAAAAATAAAGAGAAAAAAAACTTTAAAAAAATAAAGAAATAAAATTAAAATGCTTAACATTGACATCGAACAAGGGCAGCCGGCCGCTAGAATTCTCTTCTAAAAAGTGTTTTAATTCGACAGTTTGCGTCTAAAATCAGCAACCGTCAGGATTCGAACTAACAGACCTTCCGGTCAGACGATGCCAGAGACAACATGCAATGCTTCTTCTGAGCAATCATGGCCGATTATTGTAGTTTTACCTGAACCAGCTATTTATTTTTATTTGGTGTAAATGATTCACTCCGGTTTATTACATTTTCTGTACAATTAGATATGTGTCCTTGCCACTGACACATCTTAATGAGAATTAAAAACTGCGAAGAAAACTCTATCTCACGAAAAGGCAGATTCATGCGTCAGGCAAACAAAATTATTTAAAAAGGGTGTGTGGTCTGCAAAATTCCTGGAAATCTGCTACCACGAGCTCTGTGGTGACACTGGATTCATATCTTTAATCACGAAAGAGTGAAAATAAATCTAACTGCATTTTTCAACGCATACGACATCGAGAAAGTCAAAATGCTTTTAAGTAACTAACTGGGTTAAAAAATAAACCGCGTAAGCCAGTAATTATAATATTATTTTTTTTAAATATTGTTCAAATAACACAATATAAAACTCAATAAAACATACTGTGAACCTACTAATGGCTTCACTTCATTTACTTGCACATTAAACTTGGGAAAAATACTACTTTTCAGATGAATTATCAAATGCTTTAAGTCAAAAAGGCGTTCTATTTCTACAGAACTAAATTTATAAACTTGTAAACGACGTTTTTCAAAATTACAATGACTTTACAGCTTTTGTTTTCATCTTGCAAATTCAAGAATTTTATTGCAAATGTTTCAACCTACGTTAGTAATCATTTCACACACCACAGGGAATCTTATCGATTTTCAGCGATTAATTTCATTTTATATTGTTCCAACAAATCCATCACAAAAAAGTATTTCACTTCACAGGTTTCATCAAGAATTAATATTGTATTTTCTAGAACGATGTCCGTAATTGGCTATTGTTTCATTCTTCTACCGAACTTTATTCCCTTGTTTTCAACCCGTAACTCCATTTACAAGGATTACAGCGTGTTTAATGAATTGACCAACGGGATAAAAGGATTTTACAACTTTTAGCGTGGGGGGTTGCCTTCGAAATTCCGCTTGTTCATTTCGGAGGCCTCTGAAAGTTGTGATTGCCAGTAAACAATCGGGTGATCTGGGCTGTCCGGGTGACGCCGCGTCGAAGGCTGAGTTGCCGACGTTTCGACCATCCTGTCGTGGTCTTCCTCAGGGCTGGTATGCAGGGCTGCGGCGTCACGCGGCGTCACCCGGACAGCCCAGATCACCCACATGACTCTGGTCGCGGAAGCCTACGACTTCATTCAGTAAACAATCGGGTTGCGCAGCGCGGAGCCGCAATGAGCGTCGTGCGCGGGAAGAAATCGTGCGACTGACGCAGGCGCGCGCTTTCGTTGCTTTTCCTCCCTTACTCGCAGCAGGCGGAGACGGGGAGAGAGACGATGCGCGGGTGGGCGTGAGGGCGGTGGAGTTCGAGTAGAGGGAGAGTGTGGGCGGACAAGGGGGAGGGTGACAGGGTGAGAGGGTGGATGAGCCTGCGCGGCTGCGGTGATAGTGGGGGGGGCAAGCGAGAGAGAGAGGGAGGAGGAGGGTGAAATGGTGGATGGGCATGGGCGTGAAAGAGCGCAGGCAGGCACGAACGGGCGATGGCGGGCGCGGGCGGGCGGTGATGCTGATGGGGCGAGAGAGGGAGGGAGAGAGTGTAAGCAGGAGAGGGGTGATCGGGTGCGAAGGATGGGCGTGGGCATGAATGGGTGCGGGCGGGTGCGGTGATGGGATATTTGAGAGAGAGAGAGAGAGAGAGAGAGAGTGGGGGGAGGAGAAGGGTGAGAGGCTGCATGAGCGTGTGCGTGAAAGAGCGCAGGCGGGCGCGGGCGGAGCGGTGGAGGTGATGGGGCGAGACAGAGAGAGCGAGAGAGAGCGAGAGAGAGAGAGAGCGAGTGAGGAGGAGGGTGACATAGTGAGAAGATAGATGAGGCAAGGAACGGGGTTTGACAGAGGTTCAGAGGAGGTGGAGAAAGGGAGGATGGTCGGGAGAGAGGGTAGACTGGCGTGGGCGTGAACGGGTGCGGGTGGGCGCGATGATGGTGATAAGGCTTGAGAGAGAGGGGGGGAGAGAAGGGCCGGTGCGGAGAAGGTGTCAGCGCACGGGGAGGGAGGGTGGGTGGGCGTGGTGGTGGTGAGCGGGCATGCAATAGAGAGAGGGGGCGGGAAGAGGATGACTGTCTAAGAGAGAGGCTGGGCGCGGGCTGGCGCGAGCGTGCGTGGTGGCGTGGAAAACGGCGGACGTCGAGCGGCGCACAGAGTGGGGGGCGGACGAAGACGAGGGCGGCCCGATGAGAGGATGGGAGGACGGTTTGCGCAAAGTTCGCGGAGTTCCGGCTGGATCTTGCGAGGCGAAGAAGGTCCTGGCGCGGCCTCGCATTTCGACAGAACGTGACCGCGACCGCACGAGTCACCCAGTGGCGAAAGTCGCCTCCCGATAAATTCACGCGCCCGACAATGGATGCGGGGAGGAATATTCCACGGGCCGCTAGAAACCACGAACCGCGCTGTTATTTTACCAACACTTTTCATTTGTTCTGAAATAACGGTTTCTCAAGTTTAGTCTTTGGTTATTCGATTCTTCTGGTAAAATTGCATTGAATTAATTTCAATATGTGTATTCTAGTATTCTAACTTGTTTTGCATATGAATGTGGAAGTGTTTAATTTTAATATGGCCAACCTAAAAATTGTTTTTATTGTAATAATAATAATAATAATAATAATAATAATAATAATAATAATAATAATAGTCTACGGCAACGTCTGCGTCTCTATTTTACACTTCTTCAGTGTTTAGAGCAACGTTTCAGATTATAATTATTTTTATAAAAAACATTCAATTGCCTTACAAATATTAACGAGGAGCTCAATAATTGTGCAATATACACAGTGCATTGTTATATCCCAGGTGATGGAGGTGTTCCACCTCGACTGAAATTCGGCGGCAAATTTCTCGTCTGTTTGACTGCCCTCAAAGTATCACCCTCAAATGAATACCATCCCAGCTGGGTCAAAATCTAAGTTCCCGACATGTGTGCTACTAATGCAAGTAACTGTAGTTTGTGATCCTATTTCAGGGGTTGAACGGGAGGATGAGGAAGGAATGATAGCATTCGGTTCTAGTCCCGCTTGTTAAGGTACTGCGCCGATATTCACGTGCTAGTGAATACAAAAAAACTCATGTGACAACGAATTAGAGAATTTCGAGTTAGAGAGTCTCGAATTCACTTCCAGACAGAAATACATTTTGATTTGGAATCTAAATTGCGTCCAAAATCCGCCATAGTCGGGAGTCGAGGCCTAGAACGACAGGATCTAAGTAGCACCAATAGTTGGACTAAACTACCACAAACAGCGCAATTTCTTTTAAACTCTTTTGAATAAATGAAGTAAAATTACAAATAACGTTTGCTTCGGGGATAAAATGGCTTTCAGGATTGGTCTGGTCCTGAATCATTCCGAGTCTAAGGAAAGTTTTGTAACGCCGAAAGTCCGCCGCTGGAGACAGAAGCAGCCTACAAATCATTTCTTTGTTAACGTACATAAATGAATAAACCAATTTTGGGTGATTCCGTCCTGTCAATGGGAAGCTTTCGTAAGTCTGAAAGCAGCCGCCGCCCGCCTGCCGGCCGCTGAGCTTC
>BOPP01000058.1:5155922-5198431 GCA_017312745.1 Gryllus bimaculatus | reverse complement strand
AGTGGACGATGTCGGCTTAGAGCCGGAGGCGGGGGCGGCGCGCCGTGAGCGGTGGCGGGCGGTGTGGGGTCGGAGGCGGTGGATCCGATGACGGGAGCAGGATTGCAGGCCGAGAGGTCGTGGGATGGACAGAGGTGGAAGCGACGTCTCGAGTAGAGATGAGGAAATAACAAGAAATTTTGGCAGTTGTTTCATTCACAGACCAACAGAAGTTCACGAGGGGAACGTGAAATCGGGAGTTCTGGCCCTAATAAATTATGTAGTTCCAGTGAAAATAATCGTGCTGAAATATAATTGGGCTGAACGTAACTCTCTTTCTTTGTACCTCACCGATTCTTGTAGAAAATATTAATGTAAATGGTTTTGGACTTTTCGAAAGAGTTTTGGATACTTTCTTCTGGTCATAAGTACTTTTGAAGATCACAAATGGTTCTATTGAATACTATATGACATTATGTACCTGTTTTGAAAGTCATATGTCGTGAATCAGTTGTAAGAGAAGGAAATGAACTGATATTAATATGGATATACTACTTAATTTATCAAAATACAATAAAAACATCGTCTTTCCTTGTTTCGTAAACATTTACTATTCAGATACACATTTATTGTACGTAGTATATCTATATTTACACATTTAACTCTTTTAATTTTCACTACTCTTGAACATTGTGATTAGATGAAGATAAAATGGATAATAATATTCACAATCAATGTTGAGAAGTTGATTCATTTGAAGACACTCCTTCTTCAGAAATCATTGAAACGTTACACACTTCAGATTCAGCTTTTTTCAATTACAGCTATAATTACAATTTGAATGTTACTTACTAAATTATAAATAGTGCTAACTATAATATTTTGAATCAAGCAACTTGTCTATCAGCTCGCTTGAAACAGAGTTATGCTTGAAAGATTGTAATGAATTGAGATTAATTACTGTGACAAATGTCACACATTTTTTTAACACAAGATATTAATGTAAGATTTAATTCTGTTTATAAAAATAAGTTATCCCCTGTTTTCGTCCATCAGTGCCAGTAGACCGGGCGGCGAGGGCAACAAAATAGGATACTAGGATAGGATACAAAATAGGGCAACAAAATAGGCAACATAATAGGTTTTCTTGAGCTCTGGTATCTCTTTCCTAACTTATTAAGTTGACTTATAAATACGGCTAACAATGGGTGTTTTTGGAGCCAATGATGATGTGTAAAAAATATGCAAGGAAATATTAGTTAGATTACCTTTCTCTAGACTGTGCTTTTTGTTCTCTCCTAGGCACCCAGTCTTATTTGAATTAGGAATCTAAAGTAAAATATAATTTATTAATACAATTTTTAAAAGCGTTCAAATTATTATTATGTTTTCAAAGGCTTCAAGGCATTCAAGGGCTTGTTCGTTTGAAAGAATTAGACCATTAAGGTTTTTTGTCTTTTTTTAGCGTATTTCTACAGAGTTATAGCTGGTTCATTTGATTCCATCAACTTGCAATTCACAGCATCCTCGTGCTGACTCATTTTCGAAACTGCCACAACGAAGTATGTCCCCCAAAACGACACATTCGCTCATCCATCATTACTTCAGAGGCGCGAGATAGGACCGTGATGTGAGAGAATCAGAAAGACGCGCCTCTGTGCCGAGGCAATTCGGTGACCGTGAGCGTTTTCGGTCTATCTACTGCGCATTGTGCGTGAAGATCGCGAACCTTGCCCTTTGTCCCCGGAGTTACCTCACCAGGACAACGCCGCTGATATAATAAACACGTCGCAGCTCATTCGTTGTCGTTTGGGGACAAGGTTTGTGGTCGTGAGGCGCCTGTGGTTAGGTCGGGAACTTTTCGGCCGGTGAGAGGTGAACTTAAGTACCTGAGTGATATGTGACATCTGGAATCCCTTTTATGGTCGAACGGGGGCTGGTTGATCTTTCTCGCTGAATAGAAGAAGAGACGCATAAAATTGTTTGGGAACTGATGGATGTTTTTTTTTATTTTATTTTGTTGAAGATATTAAACGACGATTATTGCACCTACTTTAAATGGAATGCATGATGCAAGACGCAACGTTGTATCTTTAGCACAGACGCGCGCTGATTTTTGGAATATGCATGATCATGAATCATATCTCTTAGATTCTTAGCTTGTGAGATTGGTCAATGTCTCCAGAACAGTTTAAAATTCCAAAATTACGTTGTTTAACACAAATTGTGAAAGCAAATGGCGGCGTTTTAATGTATTATCATAAATTGCTTAACCTGAGATTTCAGTTAGATTAGAGCTGATAAATTATGTCAGTATAATACAGAATCCTGATGATAGAGATAGTGAAGATGGTCATGATAACTTTAGAGTATGAATGAGAGGAAACACCTTGCAAGCTCAATGAAGAAGTATGTAAGATACAAAAGATTAGCAAAGAGGAACCATGGCTAGGAGATAAAATAATGTTTAATGAAGTTACGGAAAATAATCTGATGCAGGAGCAACATCAGCGGAAACATTGGATGACTGATTAAAAATTATAGCAATAATTACTGAGCGTCGCAAGAAGAAAAAATATAGTCTTCAGAAGGAATTGCAAAAGATAAGATCTAAAATTTGAACCGCGAAAGCAGAATGGCATTCTTCACAGTGTAGAGAGATAAAGATGTTAAAGGTACTAATACTAACCTTCATAAAAAAATCAAAGAAATTACAAATGCATGCATAAGTGAGCACTGTCTTAAGATTCTCAAGGATGATAGGAACACTGAAATTAATAAAGAAGACAAATGTTTGGAAGAGCTGCGTTCAAAACTTGTTTGATGATGATCGAGAATATGAACTGCCTCTGTTAATAGACGGAATTGGACCACATGTTCTAATGGCTCAGAAGGCCATAATGGATAGTAAAAATGGCAAAGCTGTTGGTTGGAATGCCATCAACGTAGAAATTTTAATTTTTTAACGATGCGAGTATTGCTGAAATTACAAATATTTTAACAATATTTTTATGACACTGTGTATCTACCTACTGATTGCCTAAAATCTGTGTTTGTCAATTATTAGACAATATGTTTGATGAGCCATGTACTCAAGATACTTGTACGCATCATACATGCATGTTGGAGAAAGAAGTTGAAATAGAAAATACAAAATTTGGTTTCAGAAACACGAGTAGCCCTGTTTGCCATTCAAATTATAGTACAGAAATGTTTAGATCAAGAACGAGTATTTTTTTGTTTTATAAAGTGAAAAAAAGCATTTGATAATGTAAAATACAATAAGCTTATGCATATTTTAGGGGGTATTAACTTTGATTTAAAATATATACTATCATAAAGAACTTATATTGGGGACAAACTATTTAAGTGAGAGTTGATCAGCATTTTACTGAGGAAGTAGATGGGAAAAAAGGAGTTACACAGGGTGTATATTGGGTCCGTTCCTATTTAATCTGAATTCAAAATATGTTTTTAAGGCTACCTTAGAGGATTCTAATCTGAGAGTAAAATTGAATGGTATTCCTGTTTCTAATATATGTTACGAAGGTGATACTCTAACCTTGGAAGATACTGCAGCAGATCTGCTAGAAATAATAAACAGAATAAATTGGTGATGCAAAAAGTATAAATTTGAAATCAATGTACGTAAAACGAAGTCCACGCTAATTAGTAAGAAATATCATTTCAGCTGTGCATTGGGTATCAACCTATTTAACAGATTTCTCAGTACAAATATTTGGGACAAATTTTAAATGAGTCATGAACATCAGATTTGTAAATAAAACCGAGAATTGATGTAGCAAGATCCACATTCAACAAAATTATAAATTGTCTCTGTATCAGAATATTGAGTTTTACCCTCAGATGGAGAGTGGCAAAATGTTATGTAACAGCAGTTCTCTTACATTGTTTGGAAAAATGGTCACTGAAATTAATCATCATCAATTAGTCGGCATCAATTAATAGACTTGAGGCATTCGAGATGTGTGTGGATGGTCACGAGAATGTTTAAAATTCTTTGGATTGAGAAAGTGCGAGCTGACTACGTATTAGAAAGAAATGATGTATTCCAAGAGATATTAAAAATGATTAAAATTATAAAAACACTGTATCTTGATCATTTACTGAGAAACCTGATACAAGAACTCCTGCAATTAATAATGACGGGGAAAGCTCAGTTTAGACGAGGAGTTGGTAGGAAGAAGATGTCCTGGCTAGCAAACATCCGCAAATGGACCGGTATTTCGAGGGCATATGAGTTGCTTCATCTAGCACAAGACAGAGAAACGTTTGAGAAACTGGCTGCCAACGTTCAGTAATGGAGACGACACTTCAAGAAGAATACCGATGCTGAAACATAACAGATCCAGAGACGCAATATTGCTCCCCACAAGTTGTGCCCTTTTGAATTCTTTCAAATCCTTGGGCGAGTCACAAAACCCTAATATTATCAAATTTATTGCCTATTAAAAATATCTATAACCTCATTTTCCGTATAGTTTTGCTTTATTTATTTACTAAACCTACGGTTCAAGTCAACGGACCTTTTAAGCCAATGTTTTAATTATCAATCAATTTAATCCTTGAAATTCACGAGACAAGCAACAACACACGTTTGATAAACTAGGATTTCAAAGGTGCGTACACACATAGTCACAAATCGCTCCGACGCCACATACGCGAAAATGATTTAAGATAATTTCCAAACCCAATCTACTGTAAGATTTTGAATACATGCACTACATGAACTTCACGTTCGGCAGGAAGCTGGCACTTTAACAAGCATCGTTACCGAAGTACAAACCAGTATCCAAGGAATTCAAAACCACCCCATTAATCACTCATCTCCAGTATAAAAAGCACAAAGACAGATGACGGAGCGTGGCTGTTTGCACGACGTCATGTATCTCGTTACGGCTCCCAGAAAATGATGATGAAGGGCCTCAGTGTCTCGCAGGGGCGACTGATGTATCGACTGCGCTGCGAGCGGCGGTGCTTATGCAAAGGAGCCGTGGCGCGGGAGCGCTGATTTAGCGAGCCTGCGCGCGGGCAGCAGCAGGTGTCAATGTTCGGCGCGTTCACAGGTGACTACCGTTCGAACGGGTCACCGGAATAGAAGTCGTTCAAGATCAGGAGCGTTTCAATGATGAAATTTCACACGGAAGATAAGTATTTCCAATGCTTAAATGTACGAACACTCACATTTATTTATGTATGATTGTTTTCAGCGTTTTGGGTTAATACTCCTACTCTGCCAGCCAGTTAACGGTGTCCCCCATGCTTGGGCTTAGTTAATATATTCCCATGATTGAGGGTAAGAGTGACAAGTGGCAAACATACTCCCTTGACAGTAAGTAGCAAGATTCGCTAGCCTGAGCTTTTCTTCGTCACGAGCAACAGAAACTGGGACCAATTTAAGAGAAACCTACAACTCTATTTTTGCCTCGAGCGGGAATGGAACCCGGGGCCACACCACAGGAAGCAAGTGCACTGCCCATAACCCATCCTAGTCTTACGTTATTCATCCAGCCAACTCTCAACTAGTCTTTTCAAGCCAATGGGACGCATACTTGACCATACACTACACACCAACACACTAGCTAGCTCTGATCCGGGGTCAGCAGAACGCGAGGCCCTCCGCGACAACACATACACGAGTGACAAGGGAACAACAGCCATGCCCAAGTGGGATTTGAACCCGCGACTCTTCGGACCGAAGCGCTGATTCGGCACACTCTTTTAGCCACCTCGGCCATTCAGGTCGATAAATTATTTCTCGTATACTAGTATTCATATCAATGTACTATTTTAATTAGCCTTTTACGTACAAATAATTTTTGGAAATAATAAATTGTTTACTGTGTAGAAACAACAAACCATCCATCTGTAGCAGCTCTCGGAGTTGTCACACAATTTTATTTACATACAAAAACAATTATAATTAATTTAAAAGTCAAAGTTCTCAAGGTTTTAGTGCAAAATAATAAATTTATATTAAGGGTACCGCAGAGTTAGATCCACTTCCTAGGAGTTAATGATGCGTATTCCCAAACATCGCTTTTTGATTATTTACTGTGGAAACGAATCTCACTCAATATCTCAATTGAAAACGTAAATAGCTACAGGATGCTTAAAAAAGTATATACACATTCTGAACTGACAAAGAAAACGAACGTCCTTAATAACTCGTTTTCAATTTCCGAAAAAATTTAATGTTTCTTCAACATGTGGCAGAACCATGTACCAAGCCAGTGGATGCGATGCAGGGGACCAGTCGAGTTTCCTGGAGACGACCGACTTTTCGCCTCTAGACAATTTTTATGGGGTGCATTGCCGGTGTCAGTTATGATGGAACTGACCTGGCATTTTTGAGATCATCTAGCTTAAGGGTAGAAAGTTTAAAATATTTAAATTACTGGTGTAGTCGACGAGAGTGGAAGGACAATTAAAATATTTTACCAATGTTAATCAGTCTATACACAATTAATTTGATAATTTACAGAGGAAAAGTATACCCACTACTATCACATTGACATTTCGGCTATACAATTAAAATTCTGTATTTCTTTCCATACTAAGCTACTCTCATTTTTATGTGCACTATAACCTTTGAAAGATGACAATTCTCGTTAAACAAAAATTCCAGTGAAAAAAAAACGCGAGTACAGTTTACGAGACCGCAGGAAGACTACGACCAGTCAACAGAGGGACGGGTCGAATTCTCGGAAATTCAATTGCGGTGAAGTACTGCTGCAACCGAACAGAAAAGGAACAGAAGACGTGAGTCCATTCCACCGCGCCCCTGCTTTGCCCGTTTCCGAACCGCGGGCGCGGGAGGCTATTTTGGTCCGTTCTGCGAATGACGTCATCCGCAGCATCTCCCGCCGACACGCCCTCCACCCACCTGCTTTGCGCTCGAACGCGCGTTTCTCCGAACGCGCGTGCTCGCGTCTTCCCGCGCGGGATGCCGGATGGGATTCACCGCAGCCCGCGGCGTTTCACACTTTCGATTTCGCGTCTCTCCTCGGAGACTACCTACTGGATGTATCACCACCTCTCAAATAACGAACGCAAACACGTATTGTTACGCAATATGTAAAAATTGTTGAGCAGGTAATTTGAAATCAATTGAAATGATAAAAATTTCTTCAGAATCGCAGGTGTAATAAGAATTTATAGACCTCATAGACAGTTTGTTCTGTGTCTTTCATGTTTAGTTTCTGAGTAGTTCCCTGTGCAGAAAAGGAAAAAATACTAGAAGTTTCCCAACAAATCTGAACTGATTTCCACACAGAATTCGATTTCTTCAGAATCGCAAGTGTAATAAGAGGTTATTACGACCTCATAGACAGTTTGTTCTCTGTGTTTCATGTTCAATTTCTATGTGCAATTTTGCCTGTGCAAAAAAGGAAAAAAAATACTAAAAGTTTCTCAAAGAATATTAACTAATTTAGAGACGGAATTGATAATACATGTATGTATAATTTTGAATCACGTGTACATGATGCCAGATTTAATTTTTGCGTTCCTGTTTGAATTTTTACATACGCAATAACGATGCACTTGTTTCCCGATTGTCATGGATTTTTTTGTGCTCCATTCAATGTCAAAATAAGCTTCCGAGTACAATTTCATAAATCGTGAATACAATTGTATCAGTAACGGCGGTAATCCACGTACACTTTGAAGTTTTCTATTCAGCGAGTTGGTTAAATTATTTCTAAAAAGTTAATTGAGATGTCATAACCGATATGATGACGATAGAAAATAATTTGTGAAAAAAGTTTGCCGTTTTCCCCTCTGAATCTGAAACGAATTGAAATCGGACTTGGTAAGCTAATGAATTCATTTTCCAAATTCTCTCTCCCTTTTCCGTAACATATGATACTCTTTCGGGACTACTACCGCAATGCTATGATCTTAGGTTCTGCCTTAGCCATGACATCAGGAAATAGTGGCTATTTGTACGAATCGTGTAAGGGCTCTGGCACACTTGCAGGGTATAAAATACCCTCGCAAACAAACTCGTGCAGAGCTCCTGGCCCTCAGACCCAGATTTCATTGATAAAGTCTGCTTCAATTGATCTCTTCTATCTGTTATCTGCAGTAAAAAAATTGTGTAGTGATTTGTCTGCGGATGCGGTTCGGGTTTTGAACCGGGAGAGGTAACTCAGGGCATTAACTGATTACACTGCAGTGCCTATCACGTGGATATCCTAGTTTGGAGTCCCGACTGTGGGAAGGTTTTCTACATAAGCTGGATAGCTAAGTCGAATTCAGTCGCTATCTGGAGAAGAATTCTAGCGGCCAGCTGCTCTGATCGGTAGTTTTTTCGTGATTTCTTCGATCAAACAACAGGCGAATGCCTGTTGCAGTATCGTAACTAACGGACCGCGCTCGATCTTTCCCCCCTCTTCCTTTTTCTATCATCACCCCTTATACACACGTACACACTTACATACACTATACTTTTATGCATGCCGGGAGGCCAGTCGGGAGCTTAGAGCTTGTTCCAGCTGGGGAGCTGTCCCGCTAGCGGAGATACCTGGTTGGGGAAAATCCCTGCAAGCCGACGGTAGATCTGCGCCGAGTCTCACCAGATAACAGGAGGAGGATCACCGCCATCACCCGAGGAAAAACAATGCACTACACTAACGGAAATAATGACCTTGACAGTTGACACGCCCGCGGAATCACTGATCAATCAATAAAAAAGAAATCGAGTTGAGGAGGAAAATAGCCGTTCGCGCGCATAGCTGACGTGGGCGCGGCGCGGCAGACAACGGCGCCGTCTGGTGAGAAGGCAGCGCGGTTCTAGGAAGACAGGGCAACGGCGCCGCCCGCGCCGCCCACGCTCCACCCACAGCGCTGCGTTCCTCTGCCACCGCTCACCGTTTTCCGCATCTTCTGTGCACTTACGCGTCTTCCAGATGACGCAACTGCTAGTCGGAAAGATCGAGCCTCCACGATGGGGAATTTCGAGACTCGTTACTCAGCTGGGTCGAATTGAATCGAACACTGCAAGAGAGAGAATTACAAACATCGGTCGATACCATCTCTTGTCGACTCCGGTTACAATAAACTCCCAGGGCCTAACATGTTTGGTTTACTATATCAGAGATTCACTCTATTCGATGATGACAAAATTAAAGGGAATATCTGAATAATAATTGATTTTAAGCATACACAGCAAAAATAATTAACAGCACGACCTAAAATGTCAACAATTTCATTTTTGCGTAAAAAGACAATTATTTTCAATTGTTTCTTTCGTAATTTTTTCATTATGTCCCTATTCCGAGTTCGGGCATTCTGCATACTTGATTCTGCATGATCCTCTGTCTCTAAGTGTGGTAATGCAGTATTGGCACCTTTCAATGCCTCTTGCACTGTTGAAACACCGTCCCACTCTCCAAAGGCTATTTCAATCGCCTAATAATGCGAGGTATAATTAATTTCCATGATCTTCCTACAATCACTATACTTCATACGATCACCATATCCGAGGTTCAGGTTCCCTATAACAGTATCTTCTGTGTAATAAGTGAAAAGGGACCAGTGACTTAAGTTCACTATAACAAATGGTTCACTATATACGAGTTTGCTATAACCGGAGTCGACAGTAGTTTCTTCGATAAACACCGTTCGAATGCCAGTGCAATATCCCTAAGAATGGGAAATGCATAACGATTATCTTTTGTTCCATATTCTAGTCCCTTCCTCTTTCCTTATACAAAGACTTACATTTACTACCACACATGTGACCAGTCGAGCACTCAAGAGTCTGTTATAGGATGTAATAACCACATAACGCACACTACACTTTCGAATCTAATGACCTTAGTAATTGACACGTCTGGTATCAATATGCACTCATTCCATCTGATGCAGATGCTCTGCTAAAGCTAGCTGGCCCTGGCAGGTTTCAAGAGTGTTGACAAACCGTGTGTGATCAAACGAGAAAACCTCTGAAGTAAGAGTTTAAATTACAAATAGTTTATTAATCCCTTATTTTTTTGTTATCAATTATAATTTCTTCTCCGATACTCAAGTGTTTTAACTCCCTAAGAATCAGATCATTGGTTCCATAAAAAATAGGAAAAATAGGTGGAGAAATACTTGGCCTGTGCATTACTAGAAACACAACTGAGATTTTACATAATGGATGCTATAAAATTCAGTCTAGTTTTTGGAGCGACTGTAATAGAAATTTCTGTAAAACAGCCTTTGGAAAAATAATAATTTTCTGTACTTTAAATTTACTATGCATCGTAGGTAGTTAATGGTGCAATAAATGATGACATATTGGCGGAATGCGAAAAGAAAAAAAAAAAACGTTTGCCGCAAACATGCATGACTCACTACTAACTCGCAGTGTATGATCCGCATTTGAACCTCCTGACCTAGAGATAGGAAGCGGAGGCGTTGGGCTGGATACATCAGTCCACCCAAGCGAAAATCATACGTGGAAGGAAAAGTTTTGGCAGGGGTCCTATATTCTTCCGCTCCAGATCACGTCTGCCAACTCCTGAATTATCGTCTCCCAGATACTAGCAATAGGATCATCTCCTGAAAATCCTTCTTGCTTTAGCACATTCAGCTTCGTTCAATCGTGCGGGGCCTACAATTCCAACCGCGGAAATGCTCTCCACTGCAAGTCAAATTTCGTTCTTTTTTCGCAGCCGCCAGCAGTCATCGCTCATATTTTTCAAACCACACAGTAGCTCGTGTTTCTGGGGAAGGGAGCGGCTAGGGAGTCTGCTGTCCCTCGGAAATTTAGATCCGTAACTTATTCAACGCGAGAAGGGGATATTTTAGCAACATTAATGCAGAGCTAAAAGGAGATAGGGGTAGAAAATGCGCCCTAAAAATTCACCGCAGTGTGCCCTTCTCGTCCCCTGTAAACTGTAGTACTGATCGTATGGTGACACGTTGTTCACATAAAAAATGCCGTGCTCCTAAATTCTCCCTGAAAACAAAATTCATACTTTAGTAGGCCGTCATGGAAAATGTCATATAAGTCACAGCAGCTACCACCCTCGATTATATCTTATATTGTTATTTGCTGACCTTAACCTTCTCCCTAGGCTGCGTGTTTTTTAGAACAGCCCCTACCCTATCATACCTCAGGCATACCCCCCCCCCTCGGTAATGATGGTAGAATGTAGCACTTTAATTTTTTTAAATTACATTTTCAAAACAAAACTCTATCAATTTATAGCAGTATAAAAATTAAGACACACATGACATGTTGTCTTAAATAAGACTGACATGTTGTAGCAAAATTGTTAAGGAAGAACTTTTTGATATACAAAAGATATATTTTGATGCATTTTAGATTCTCACATGAAAATTAGGAAATAAAGAAAAGTTTTTAATATATCGCCATTTGTGAACTTCAACAAATATATAAGAGCAAGAAGCTCAAAAAGCTTAAAAAGCGCATGCGTCCTACAGCAAACTGAGGAACTATTTCGGTCGTCCGTAACTTACGTAACGCTAAAGATGTGAGATCGTGTCAGGCACCATTACACTGCATTATATAGATGAAGGGGGATATAAGTTAAGTGTTACGTAACATTGATATTTATATTGTTACATTTTTTAATATTTGCTTAAATGCTTCCATATTTCGGTCCTCTACCAAAAATTAAAAGATTAACTAATTAATTTGTTTTAAAAATATACATGAACTAAAGTTATTATTTGTAAATTGTTACAAGAAACGGAAATACATTTTCAATATTCTTTAATCTTTAAATTACGAAGAAAGTATTCAAAACTGATATGAAGTGTATTCTAGAATCCACTTAAATTGGCGCTGTAGTCTCTCGCTCATGCATCATCCGCGATGGCGCGCGTTTGTACAGTTTCGTTCAACAATTTCTCGCCTAGGAATTCTTCCTTCACCCACAACTTGCCTCAATCTTCAGCAAACTGGCTACAGCAGCGATAACTAATTTCTACTTTAATTATCACAAATTTTAAGATTCATCAAAATAAAATAAATAAAAATTGCTTTTACTGTGCTATAGTGTATTTTCACTTCTTGCAATTACAAGGGAAGGGTGTTCCGAGCGTTACGTAATGTTTTAGAGGGGCATAGATGTTGCGGTGTGATACCTTTGGCATTTTTCATGAAATAATTAAAGACGTTGTCATTGTCAACAATATTATTTAATGTAAGAGCAGCTTTCGATGGCTTAGTCATCATCATCAGTTGTCTGATACAAGAGGAAAAAACAAAAAACAAAACATTAAAACGTGAATATTCCTTTGAATTAACAACAAGATTATGATAAAGGTTACAAATAATTTACAATTTTTTTTGTAACCTTTATCATAATCTTGTTGTTAATTCAAAGGAATATTCACGTTTTAATGTTTTTTGTTGTTGTTTTTTTTCTTCTTGTATCAGACAAGTGATGATGATGGCTAAGCCATCGAAAGCTGCTCTTACATTAAATAATATTGTTGGCAATGACGTCTTTAATTATTTCATTTTAGAAGGGCTTTAAGCGCGCGTTACGAGTGCGTACAGGGGGAGGTGGGGGTATTAAAAATACCCCAAATTCGCGATATGTAATTCATGGACGGTCCCTCAGGCCCCTTGAGATGACCCTGAGTGGCCAGGCTTTCAGGATCATTTTCTTAAATAGTTCTTATTATTTTTTTACTTTGTTTTGTCAGTTCTTGGGAAACCCAGGTCAAAACTAAGAGAAAAGAAGCGCAGCTTAAAGTCCTCAAATTGTCATGGCTAATAAACAGACAATCATAGCTGTCCTTGCATAACAAAGTACAGATTTACAAAACAATAATCAAACCAACATGGGCCTATGATATTGAATTGTGGGGCTCTTTCAGTAAATCGAATCTAGAAATTCCAAAAAGATTCGAAGCTGAAACATTAAGAAAACTATGCAACGCACCATGGTACGTGGTAAACAAGACGATATACAGAGACCTCGACATCAACCTGCTAGAAGAAATTATCACCACGAAGAGCCAAGCTTACCAGAAGAGACTGGACGAGCACCCAAATTACCTTTCAACAAACTTGCAAGACAACAGAGAACATGTATATAGACTCAAACGAGAGAATATTTTAGATATGCCATAACGATTTCGTAAATGAAATTTTTAATGTCACAAAAATTCACTTCTGAAATGTATTTATTAGACAAAATTTACTTCTTCCTCTAACAAGAACATATTGTAAATTATGCAGAAGTAAATTTTAAAATAATGTCTGACAAACTTGTTTTGTCAGTTGTTTTGTCAAACTCATCAACGATCCTAGAGTTTTGAGAACGAGATTAAAGTATTGCGCATGGCTCGTGTGCCTCCGGCTGGTTTGGACGATGGCCCTAAGGCGCTGCGATAACCATTTAGTGTCTGCAATGGTTCTTCTTCAGGTCCATCGGGGTAGCTAATGATTGCTCCCTGATTGATGTTTCTGGGCGCGTAACTGCTAAGGTAATTAGTCCCGTAAGTGTAGTGCATTTTATCGCGAGGTCTTTCCCCGCAGAATGATGAGATCTAGCGCCGACCTACGTCGGCTAGTGGGGATTTTTCCCACCCACGTATCTTCCACCTACTGGATACCTCTCCAGCTGGGGCAAATTCTAAGCTCCCAAACAGCTCCCGACTGATCTTCCGGCATACGTGGTAATGTAGTGTACGTAAGTGTGTGTGTGTGTGTGTGTGTGTGTGTGTGTCTGTAAGAGTTGAGGATAGAAGAAGGAAGAGGAAGGAAAGAGAGCGCGCGGTCCGTGGCCCGTTTGTTAGGGAACTGCCCTATTAAAAAACAAGGCGCCAAATTTGAAGCAATTTGGCGGTCAATGTGCCAACAACATGATACGCCGTGACTTGCAGCAAGTTAAAAACTTGTTATTTTGCAGTCTGGGTATCTGTAGAGAGTTTTCAGTTTTCTAATTTGCGTTCGCTGCGATTGTGGAGCAGAGGTAGTCCAACGAGTAGCTTTCGAAGTGAGCGCTCGCGAATTCCGAGGATCGCGTTCGGAGCGGATTGACGTGACCGCAAATCAGGGGCGACTTCCCTGCAAAGGCTTTCGCGCCAGAAACAGAACAAAGGCCCTTCCGCAGCTCGCGCATCGCCTCTCGCCTGCCCTCTGTCATTTGTTCATTTCCAACAAAGCCCGGCAGGTTCGTTTGTCTGCCGCGAGGGAACTGTACTCACCTGAGAGACTTTTGTTTATTTCAAGTTTGAAATACTAGTTCTTTCATTTCATGATTACGAACCATTGCGAATGAATGACCATAGAAGAGACAAACGAAAACCGTAATTTTGTAATTTTCTTCAACATGCGCTTCATTTTCGAGAAATCTTATTTTCAGATCAATATTCGCTAACTGGACGGAAAACATTAATCTGGTGTGAAATGCAGTTGATTCAACATGAAATAATGTGCAATAATCTGGAATAATATTGTGTTTCATGTGAAGCGTGGTGACCAAAATTCAACAAATATAGTTCCCGGTTATTAATAACTGGTTAAATGTGGCGCCGCCGACGCTGTAAACTGTATTACAAGTATTTTCATGCACAAAGTAGTTCTAAATGACATGCATGGGTTTGTTCAAATAAGTTCTTACTCTATCTGGCTTTAGACATACCAATGAATCGTAGTAGCTGACTATGTAATATTCCTGTTCAAAAATTCCCATCATCGAATAGTATTGTATGTTACCTCCATGCGGGATAGAAACCAAATAAGAAAAATTTCAAAATTGTGATCGCCGTAAAAGAATACTTGTTGGTATGGGTGATGCAAATAGAATTTAGAACAGATACACATTGTGCGCCTTGTTGTTACAAATATGCACAAAATGCACATAAAGGTCACCCTTAAGCTGTTCTTCTGCGATATTATCTAAAAGGATTATTGTCAATTAGTTCCGGAAATTCTGTCGCAAAATCTTCTACAACTACATATGATTCTTCCCAAGATTCCCTGATCTCTTCCATAGTTTTGAACCCTAATTTTTAAAGAGATTAAAGCGCCTTAAAATCAGTCTAATTCGTGTACACTTCTACAAAACCAATTACTGTATTAACAGCTTTGTAGGCGAATCTATAAAAACATTAAATACGATTTTTTGTTTATTTATGTAAATGAGGTGTTAACTAACTTTAATAAGAATAAATTCTGAGGCACATTCATTTGAAACTCGGTATTTGCAAGCTTAAGAACGTAAATGTGAGAAGTCGGAAATAAATGCGCTTATATTCTCTAACATTACGCACAGTTTTGATATTGTTCGTATTCACTTGAAGCCCTTCATATTTAATACTTTCCAGGTTAACACAGTACGTAGGGTTTTGCATATGTATATTATATGAATACCGTCAAAGCAGCATCATTGACTGTTCTGCCACGCGATTCATTAGTTCTTCTTAGAGAAACAATCAATGTTATCATACTCATGAAAGAAAATTATGGCGTCATATTTATCATGGTAGAAAATTATAGCAAGATCAAATTTCCTCTGGGTACTGGAATTTAATCGACGCCACCTTCGTAGATCTATTTTGGTGGCGTTGGTTTAATTCGCGATATGCCCACTAAGATCGCAGAGCTAAAATCCACAAATACATATTTTTGGAAATTTATTAGAAACGTCTGGTCGAATCAGAAAACAAATTATCAATATCAACTTTTACAATTAATCATAATAATCTATGAAATAGTGAGAAGTATGGAGTACAATTACCTATGTTTTACTACTTTTTATGTATCCTTGAAATATTTGCTTTTTACTTTATACTTTCTCGCTACTTCTTACGCAGTATAGAGAATGTATTGTAATGCTGCTGGGGAAAATAGTGAATTTTCGACAGGAAAATTCTTATGCCAGGCCTTGGTGAAAAATAGAAACAAATTCTTTGCTCTTCTGCTCTTGCAAACAGTTTGTGTTTATCAACCTTCAATTCAAAAGTGAGCCACAGGTATTTTGATATTCGATTAACTTCAAAATATTTTTTTTCTTTCTCTGTGTTACGGTGTAACTTTTTGGTCTTCCACTTTTCAGAGAATGAATACAAATACAAATGCGCCAGGATATGTTGAACTTCAAGAAATAAAAAAAATGTCCTATATTGATCTCTAGTATTTACAATGAAAATCTTGACTGCCATAGTAGCACAACTCAAAAAATCAGATGTTAAGATAAAGTGAGTTTGATGTTTTCATATTGCAATGAAATTCATCATTCTTGCATTCACACTTTTCACGTTTAGTCGTGGAATACTCTATTGCAGATATGCTGCTGTTGCTGCTTGAAGGTAGATCAAACTGCAATTTAGGAGAACGCTTTAACTCAAAATTCGTATTTCATGAGTTATGCCACTATTGTAGCTCACCAGCGATATAATTTCCAGCAAATGCTAATTGTATAGAGAAGAAATGTATTAATGTTCTCTGGCAGATGCAAACTAAAGATTTTAAACGAAGAATTGTGTTAAATGTAAAATACATTGAAAACTTGCAATATTCAAAAACTTCTAAACATCTGTAACAAGATTAAAGATTTTGATTATGAATTATCTCACCAAACGTCTCAGCGATGGTGGATACTTTACCAACATTTCTCGCAACTACTATTAATAATCCTTTCATTGCGGCGAAAAATTGAGTAGAAAAGATGTGAATGGTATATCAACATTTCTTTGCACAATGGAAAATAATATTTAATTGTTTACGAAATTAAGTAATTTGACTAACTTTTTGTTATTGATTCTGAAATACGTATCTAAAAATAGGAAACCTCAGCTCGTACTTTACAACAATTTTTGCTTTGGATACAGAATTAATCATGCAGAACATGATTAGAAGTGCATCAGATTATTAGTAAAAATTGTTTCCGCCTACAGGACCTCCTCTATCTTTACTTAGCAGTAAAATATCCCTTAAGTAATGAAACGTATAAGAAAGATATGAATATAAGTTAACATAAATTTAACAAACACGATCCCATTTGTAGTCACTGAATATTTTAATCGTAGACATAAGATCAGCTCCCTCTCTTACGACGCGATAAATCTTGATCATATAGTCGCGCTTGTGCTCGGCTGCTCTTACAGCGTTGGCACTTATTTTGCATGGACATCCAATAAATTCATTAGGTTTGCTTTAGAACCTGTCGAGAGGGGCAATATATCGTTGCGAAAAATCTTGACGGTAAATTAATTGCAAAAATCGCCGCGCGCATTTCGGCGCCGCGCCGACAGACCGCGCTGCCGTCGCTGAGGGGTTTCTCGGGGCAGCGGCGAACTGGTTTGGTAGTGGCCGTCACCCCGTAGCTGAACATGAAACCTAGCGTCGAACGCCCCAATCAGGGCCCGTTAACTCTCCATCAAAATTGGGGACAAAGATAGAAGTTGCTACTATAGAATGCGCTAGTGTCGCCGGATACACCTGCTGGTAAGGCTCTCCAACTTTCGCACATAAAAATTGGTCAAGAAATACGAATACACTTTATTTATGAGCGATTTCTGAAATAAATTACAAAATAAGTTAAATACTATGTGTTTAGCTTCTAAAATTAATTTATTCATGATAATACTCACATGGAAGAAAAGGTGGCGCGAACAGCGGCGCGATGTTTTGTATCAAGCCCGTGTGTTTGCGTCCCGAGAACCCACGCACGTTTTAAATAACGTTGGTAGCAGTTCGTATTTTAGTTCGTGTAAGAAGGCGATGCGTTAGAGCGCGCCACTGTAATGGTCCACACCACGTTACGTATATGGGTGTTATAGGGCCCTGGCCCCAACTGCAAGCGAGTGCGTTCGCTAGCCTGCCAGCAGCGTCGGATCCAAGAGAGCGGATGTGTCCCGCAAAGCAAATTTTTTGATGTTGTTATTTTAGGTCGCATCAACATCGAGGACATTACCGACCACTGCATTTAATGTTATGATAACTGTGCAGATGACATGATATGGTGATGACGGGGGGGGGGGGGAAAGGACGAACACAATACAACCATGCCCGAGGCAAAATTGGAAACATCGATCCTTCGGTCCGAAATCGCTACGCCACTACTTTAACGATCTCGGCCATCCGGACCAGCAAAAGCCAATTTTGTTTTGTAATATTACTCAAATTTATTCAAAATAATTACCATATACACGTCGAAGTCAGCCAAGCAAATACTTTCGAAACGGTATGAGGTGTGGGGATGAATGTTGATTTCTTACAAGAGAACATGTTCAATGGCGCCTGCGAAAGGTACACGATTCTCGCCTTCCGTAAAACCGTTAAGAAAAGAGGTCACTTGGGTTCTGAAGCAATGAAGAAAGTATTTTTTTCCGTTTTCTTCCAAATAGTCTACTAACAATGCAAAGACTCTATAAGGTATACTACTGCAGACGCTGCAAGGTATGTTCACCATAGTTGGCTTACGTATCGGGCATAGTACTTACCATTATATTTTGTAATTTAATTGTCTGTATACTTTCAATATTTATATATTCAATTTCTCATATATTAAATTCAATTTCATACAAGTATATTAAATTTCAATCATTTTCATATTTTCTTTTTTTTATAATTTCTTGTATATATTTGAAGATTAGCTCTGATGATCATCGCATCGCGATTGAAAAGATCTTAAGCAATACAATATTGATACATTGATATCTTTTTCTGACTATTATTATTATATTTATTTTACACGACAATTTTTAACGTAATTGTGTCAATGCGACCTTTCTATAATGCGCCGAAAACTCGATTGACCAGAATCATTTGTAAACTAAATGGCCTCTTAGTCACTTGGTGCGAAACCATTTATGATTGTCATTTCTCACTGCCAAATCAATTGTTTCTATTTTACTAGTCGACGGATATTGTTTCTTCGCGAACTTCTCGCAAGTTCTAGTGGTATAAGTATTTCACTTTGCGTGCATTTGCCTCTTTTGTGCTACTCCAAAATAAGCTGTAGATATATGCAAAAATAGTTCTCAACCTTTTCCGCACTTTGAATTATGTTTTTTTCTCCTTAAATGAATGTCATGATGCATTCTATAAAAGCGAGCAAAGGTTTAGCAAATATTCCTTTACTGTTCTTTATATAAATGAAATTTTGGACACCTAAACAGAAAAATTACATAACATTGACCTGAGTGTTCTTGTACTTTTTATTATTCATCTTTGTTTCAAACTCATTTTAAAGAAAGACAGTGCACTGGATATTTTAATGACTGAAGTCAGCATTCATCTTAAGAATAAAATTACGTTTACACGTTGCGATCACAATACATTCTTCAGCACTGTACTGTTTTGCACAAACTGAAATAAAATAATAATCAATAAGTAAATAATTGTACCATTCAGTAATTTAGCATGAGGCCACATTGGAGTAATTATAAATGAAATATCAGCACATTCTATTACAGTCAACACAATGGCTCAAAAGCACAAAAAACAGAATATTTAAATGTTTTATAGTGACTACATCAAAACATAACATACACAAAGTAATGTAAATACATTATAAGTACTTCATATTCTATTCTTTTCCCTCATCTTTTACAATAAACGGACGCATTAATAAGAAACAAAAAACCTATTTAATAGCCTGCTCCCTTCTCACCATTTTTGGAAATCCCAGCCTGAAACAAGTGCAGGCGATTCAGATTCCATCGTGAGGTCCGATCTGAGTGGCTTCCAACTTTTCCTCGTTCCGTGTTGGCCGCGCGGTGCCGCTCTCGCCCCTGCAGGTCGCGGTCCAGCGGAGCCTTCAGGAGGATGGAAAGCGAGGAAGAGCCTCTGTTGTTTTTTGCGTGCGGTGGCCCTCCGAAATTTGACCCTCGCGCAATGAATGCGTTATTACTGCCGCGGCGTCATGCCATCAAGGCCTCGTCCGTCACGCTTTGACCCGGCGCGGCAACGTACTCCTCTGTCCAGTCGATTGTCCTGTTCCTGGAGACCAGCCCTCGCACGCGTCGAGGTCTACAGTCCTTAGGGTCGGTTTCACCAAACAAAGAGTATGGGTTTACTGTGGAATAAATCATGTTTACTCGAGAGTAAGTTATAAGAGCGTGTCACTAACACTTTACTCGAGAGTTAATCAGTTTACACGAGAGTAATTTCGAGAGTAATTTTACCCGGCGAAAATCGGAGGAGTAACTCTCTACACTGCAGAGGATCTCTGTTCTGAGTACGCTCAGTTTATAAAGAGATAAACTAATATAACTAATGTAATAGACAACCAAACTAAAATTACAATAAGAACTTTTTTGGGGGAATTTAATATAAAACCTCGAAAAATAATAGAAAGAAAACGATAAAAAAAAAGACGAAGCTACAAGAAATAGAAGGAAATAAAGAAGTAATACGGTTGAGAAGTTTACACAATAAAATATACCAATAACTCAAGTAAATATTAATAAAGACAGCAAAACAACAAAGACTAAGAAATAATGTTGGGAAAACTAAGAAATAATCTACGCTGAAATAACCACACAAAACGCAAAAAACGCCACAAGACGCCACCAAGAACTCCGAAGCAATGGACGATGGAACAACGAAATAAACAGTAGATAGTGTTTCTTGGCATTGGTTCACAGCGTCACTCATGCTCACGGCCTCTTGAATCGCTATCTACTGTATATGAAATATTGTGCGTTCAGCGGTTCGCGGAGTAAATCGGAAAGTATGTACTCTAGAGTAAAATAACCCCCTAAAAGCATGGCGAAGTGCTTATATTCTACTCGAGAGTTACTATCTTAGAGTAAATGCTTACTCTCGGGTAACTACTCTCAAATTTACTCGGTTGTTGGTGAAACAGGCACTTACAGACTGAGAATAGTTCATCGCCGCATGTCCTCGCATCGGGTAGATCCGCCAGACAAAACTGAATAGTTGAGGAGAAATAACAATTGGAAGGTTGATGAAGCTTTGTAAGCATATTCAAACTTAATTAAAATAAATTGGGGGGCTCTTAACGCACGTTATATCACACATTTCAAGTCCCTCTGAGAGCTGAATATAAAATGGCGGAGTCAGTGGAATGCACTGCTCTCTGTATACAGTCACTCTATGGAAGTCGTATGGATTGATTCTCGATTGATTGTTTATTGCTTCGTGTTGCCTCAGATGCCTCAACCGCTATGGCCATTAGTCCCGGAAGTGTAGTGCATGTTTTGATTACTTAAGGTGGCGATGATCTTCCTCCGATGAATTGTTAGATCCAGCGCCGACCTACACATCATCATGCGGGTGTTCCCAACCAGATATCACCCACCATCAGGCAACCGCCCGAGACGGGTGGAGGTGTGGCTCAGGGCATCAAATAATGTCACTCTATTGCTTCTGATTGAAAGGGTCTAGGTTCGAGTCCCGTCGGATTTTTGACAAAAGTGTGTCAGCTGACTGGAAGAGAATTCTAACGGCCTGCTGCTCAGATTGATAGTTTTCCGTGGTTTTTTCCGATTAATTTCAGGCGAATGCCGGAGTAGTGCCATGATATACGGGACACGGACTGCGCGCTATCTTTTCCTTCCTCTTCAATGGCCTATCCTCACCCCTTACTTACACACGCATGTCTCTTGATATATGAATCAGTGTGTTTTTTCAGAAATGGTTCATTTAAGGGTGGGAATGTATTTTCGGCAAATGTCTATAGCTGATGTCTATAACTACACGGCTCGTTAACTCGACATAGTAATCATATTCATCGGGTGACCGTATCAACAGCCCACTACATAAAATTCACATACAATACATGTACATTATTTTAGAACACCTTGCCGAATGACATTAAATTATTAAATTCGTTACAAACGTTTAAGTCCCAAGTAAAATCTTTTCTGCTGCACTGCTGTTTATATACAATTAGTGACTACACTGAGCATCCAAAAGGAAACTAATATTAATTTTAACAATAACATTTAATATATTAAATACCATTTGAATTGTATACTTGTAAACAACCTGTAACAAGTATTGTACTTCAGATTCTGAGTCAATGACCCCCTTCTCGATCAGGTTTTCGATCAGTTTCCCTGATCCTTGAGCAAATGCTCAGATGGACCCTTGTTGTGTTTGGGACATAAATATAACTTCAAATTAACTTCTTCCCATAGCACGTCACACACAGTTTGTAACTGTTTTTGACGTAAATAAATTTAAAAAATGTAGTTGGTTAGATAGGTCAGCAATGTTATTCATGCATGCGAGAGGAGTGGAAGTTCGTTATTTCGACTGTAGATCTATTATATTAAGACTGAAGCTCACTTTTCGATGCAAAATAGTTCTATTACGTAGGAGCGAAAACTTCTATCACGGTCGTTACTGTATTTTTTTTAAATTCAATCAGTGTTGATAAAGGGATGGGGATATGGGTTCCGGGGCTCAAGAAAACTTACGCGGATAATGAAGTAATAATATGGTAGTGAATTTGTATAGAGTTGTGTAGTGAAACGAAATGATAAGAAATCTTCATTGATTCTACTTAATTACTATATAATATCATGAAACGGAACGACTTTGTGGCCTCTTGTTATTGTAAACATTTGGTTGCTGTTTTGATTAGCTCTTTTATTGCGAGTATTTAATTGGGTCATCAAATCATTACATCTCGATCAAAAGTCAATGCTGTAAGCGTAGGTTGCCAACAGTGCTTGCACTGGGCTCTGTACTGTTTATCAGAGTATCGAGTTGCAATTTGTAATGACTTCCGCAATCAAATACTGTCAACACCAAAAGCGCTTTTCCAGTCCCAATCATACCCGTACAGCAAAAATGAAGGGTGTAAGTACTGAAAAGTAGGCCAACACTTTGACTGAAGGTATTTGTGCAAACTATATTTTACTAAAAATAAAATTTAAGCATGAAATTTTTGTTGTTAAATCACAAATCAAATAAATGTGCGATTTTGAAAATCACATAATTTTCTCCTCTTCCATTGTCTGCCTTCCCAACCCCTTCCTTTTTACTGCGTTTTTTTAAGACTACGACCGCAATAATCGTCAGTCTTGCTGTTCATAAAATAAACTACCGTTTGCGAGCCTATCTGCCTCAGTCATCAGGAACTGCCTTGGCGATATCAGCAGCGACGTGATTTTTTCCTTTGCGTTCTCCCGTCGGAGACATCCTTGCAGATGGCGTGTTCAACTACTCTGGGCGCAGCCGTCGTTGAGAATGTCACGGCCTCAGGTAGGCACAACGGTGCCATATACCAGGTCGTAAAAGAGACCATGAACTGCTTACCCACTGTCAATTGTTTCCTCGGCTCGGTAAATGCTTTGTGCGATCTTCCGCTCTTTGCTTGCCGAGGACAAAGACTCCGGCGAGAGTTTACGGTCGAATTTCGCTACGTCTTAACGAGAAAATTGAAAATAAATCAACTTTATTGCTGAGAATCCAACGTGATTATTTGCTTTATGCAAATGTTGCGGAACTTCACAATTCCAATTCCTCAGACTCACTTTTCTAGAATTGTTTTTAGTTTTAGTAGTGTACACTTTGCTAGTGATTTAAGACTGGTTCCGAGATCCAGTGGCATTTCATAATTTAAAAATTGGTTGTCATATGATTTTTAACTTAATCTTTTGTTTTCTGTGGTAAAAAATTTAATAGACGGAAATTTAGTTTTTGAGATTCACAATTAGTAGACTACTCTTATTTCCTAGATTTCTCATAATTCATTTCATTTATTCCATGGTAAAAATGTTTTTTTGTTATTTAAAATTTGATTTTTTACAGCGAATAAGCCAAACAAATTTCATTCAATATCGTCCCGTGATTGCAATTTATGCCATTTAGTTGGCGGAAAGATGTTTTAAACTTGAAAATTGAGTTAATAGATCTCACATAATAATAAGCAAGGGTTGTAAGAGGAGAGATTTAAATGCAGATGTTCAGAATAGTAAGAGACTGTTTTTTATTAGCTTTGCTGAATCATGGTTCCTGCTGTCGAATTTTGACGTCGTTAGCATAAGCACTTTGAATTTTTTCTTTTTATTTCAACGAATGGATGTCGTTGAAGATGACTGGCAATTTCGGAAATAAAGAATCAGTTAAGCAGACAAATATGACGCTTGTCGTCCATGTGAATAATGAGTTGCCCTCTTCTAAACCCGAAGTTTGACCCTCACTCGATGCAAGTGGGGTTTGAGGTGTTGAAAACCATGTAGGGATTCAGATTTTTCAGTAGTCTAAAATTGAAATCATTGTCATTGGGAGCAATGTATCACAAAACGTCGTGTTGCATACTCTAATGGAAATAAAAAAGACGTGGATTGAGAAGTCAAAACAAATTGTCTACTACCGTGTCAAATTAACGTGTAATTTCGAGTCAAATACAATGCTTGACCGAGAATGTCTCCATACTTTTTGCTTCCGCAATTCTACAGACTCGAGTAACTTCCCTATACTACAATGGCTTAACGTACATTGAGTCCCATTTTGTCACCTATTTATTTCTGCAAAATTCTCCAGTCTATATCGTAAGGTAAATATGGGAAATGTAGATACAAAATCAGTGTCAGTATGACACTGATAACAAAAATCCGTGTTGTTTATTTTTCATTTTTGAAGTTGATAGCACTAGATTGCAATTTCCCCCACACTAAGCCAATGCACATTTTACGTTTCTTACGTTAAATAAATAAAGAAGAATAATTTAATCAGTATTAAATGTATGAAAAAATACAGATAATACTAGTAGAAATATAGAATGACTCCAGGTAGGAAATGTACTTTAAGAGATGCGAAAGATCATTGCCCATGGTTGTCGAAATTCGGAGGAATGAAGTCGGAATTGCTC
Organism: Gryllus bimaculatus; assembly: GCA_017312745.1. Taxonomy (NCBI): domain Eukaryota; kingdom Metazoa; phylum Arthropoda; class Insecta; order Orthoptera; family Gryllidae; genus Gryllus; species Gryllus bimaculatus. Next base: position 5,173,658 of record BOPP01000058.1, on the reverse strand, counting down.
AGAGGCCGCTGTGAATACCACCTCATTCCCAGACTCGCGTTCGCTTACCGAGTAGACGAATCCTCTTCTTTCGTCTAGCAGCCGTTGTCGCAACCCAAAGGCAAAAAAAAAAAAGCAGTAGGGATTCCTCGTGTGGGCGAGTCAATCCGGGGGTCATGTATACACAACGAAAACGCTGCCGTTCTCCAACTCGGAAGCTCCTGCTTCTGTGCTTCTTTCTCCGCGTGTGCCAGTCCAACGTCACCGGGCCGTTCCTGTCTATCATTCATTTCCCGTTTGCTATATTTGTGCTGCTAGATCGGTTTTGTGTCCGACGACCTATTCGTCATCTCGCTGTTTTCATTGACTTACTTAATTGACTTTCATTGACATCCTTCTGTGCTTAATGTATTATCTATTAACTCCGCAGTTTCCCAGTTCTATTAAATATCAGTTTTAAAATCTATATATCTATCTTTTAAAGTTATCACTTAGCTTCAAAAAGAATACAGGAGGAATACAATAAAACAAATATAGAAATTAAAACGTTAGCAAAAAATCGATACTTCAAAACAAACTCTGTTTCAGAGAATTCTGCTTTATATATCAGAAAATAAGTTGAGAAATAAATTTGAAAAAGATGCACAAAACAAAATTCTAATATTAAATATGAATGGGTAAAAATGACAAAGGTATAAGTGACATTTTATACATTCTGAAAAATCTGTTTAAGTCAATATAACTATAGACTTGTGGTGCTTTCTTTCATTGTTAAAACCACGGCATTTCAATTGTTCATTAAAACCACGAAAATACATTGCCACTGACATACAGCCAAAAATTAAATAGTTTTTTTTTTTTAGAATTTACTTCATTGTAACCTATGCCGATCTGGTTTCCCTCCCCCCCCCCCAGATTTCTGATTTTTACCCCCATTATATTTACTTCAAAATTAAATCATTAACCAATACTTAATATTGTCTAATTAAATATCTGCTAAATAATTAATGCTATATTAAATGGAATCTTGAGTGATGTGGATGTGACGTTCAAACGTAAGTATAACAGAGGAAGGAGAAAAAGGAAAAGAAGCGACGAGCAGGAAGGAACGAGGACTTCCCACTGTCGTGATGTCGTCTTTAACATTCGTCTGCTATACACGTATTTCAAGGGTGTCACTCGCGAGTTAGAGATGTTGTCTTAACACAACCGACCCATCTGGGTCTGCCGAGTATTCCATTCAAGGTTAATGTGAAGAATTTTAGTCAGTGGGAATGCGCGACAAACCAAAAGTTTGCCTTCGTACAGTGTTATTACTCAACAACTACTAAAGAAACATGGTTGATGTCATTCAAATATCTAAAAATTAAGGTAAACTGCATTGAGAATGAAATATTCAGCTTTGGTATGGAGGTATCGGTCAAATTCGAAAATAAATGTGAAATTTTAAAAATTTCAGGTTTTAATGAAAACAGGATATCTTAAAATCTAATAGGTATTTAATGATTAGTACCTCCGAAAAGTAAAATGACTTAATGATCTCCAAAATGACACAACTAGATCTTCCTCTTATTCACCGAACTTCAGAATATAAGCTTCTGTCTGTAGAGTTATGCCAGGCACATTGTCCATTCATCCATAGTGATATTCCCAAATTCGGATAAAAAATTGCGGGATCTTCTCGCAACCTTCATCAATCTTAATCACACTAACAAACCTTAATCTTGATGTGTGAGCGACGTAAAACATCAAAAGACTCTTAAACACGACCTTTATAACCTTGCAACAAAAGCAAATTTGCGTGATTAGTGCGAATTTGGACTATTTGGAAATTTACGCCTTGAACATGTTGAAAATAGTTCCATTCTTGGAAGAGTGAAACATTGATTTTTCTTTGAATATGTCATAAAGTTTTGCATTTTTTTCTGGCTCTCTGATAATTCAATAATTTTGTGTAGCTAATCTGATTTTAGAAAAAGATAAATTCCCAGTTTCGATTCTAATTGAATAATTGCACAGAGGAACTTCCAAATTTCAAGTTTGTTTTTAAAATCCATTTTTATATCTATGTTAATGGATAGTGTTGGCATGTTCTAATTGGAACCATATCTCTACTTTAAAACAACGATTATGCAAATTTGAGTTTCAATTGGTAGGTTGTCGGTCGGGCAATTGTCGGCTGTGAGTGAACTTTTTTATTTTCATATTTTATTTGCAATTTGTTTGCGAACAAACATTGGACAAAACTGCATAAATTTGCTCATACTAGTTCTTGAGAGAGGAAATGGGGTGGAAGTTTGATGAGCAATGGGAGAAACCCTCTGTTCATGGTGCCTTTGTTGTATGCAATTTTTTTATGAATTCTTCTCTAGTTTAATTCTTGTTATAATCAACCAAAGGTTCAAGAGCGATGATAATATGTCTGGTATTCCAAAGATATGGCATCACGAACGTATACTGATTATAGGTGTATACGTGAGAGTATATACACGTACATATATATCACCTCAAATGAAAACGTTTTAACTACCGATGCTAACTGGCCTAGACTCTTAGACGGATAACTTTGAATATTTTATAAAATGTTATTTATTTTAGCATTTCTTTTCTATTCGAGAATTAAAGAAGGAAAAAAATTACAGTTTTATTGTGAAAACCTTCAAGTACTAGTTACTTCATCACGGTTCCTTCGCTAAGTATGTCCAAATATTTTCAACGATCAAGCGATGAGCGTATTCTTTTATTTAGATGGTTGGCTCATTAAACCGAATTTCCTACCGCTATTTTCTCTGAAACACTTCATACATTTTCCCCATTCTTGCACAAATAAAAACGATTATTTATTTTCCATTTCGTCGATATATCGAATATTTATGATTCTTATGGCCGTTGACGCTGCAATGATACCTAACCGGTTTGGCATTAACTGTCTGCGCGACTAGAACATTTTTTGCGAGTCAGAATGTTGCAAATGAATGTATTTCGGGAATGAACTGGGAGTGGGATTCCGATGCCTGTCAAAACTCAGTGTTTTTTCAAGAAGTCCGAAAACATTTTTTTGCATTGCTTGTGGAAAGATATACTTGAACAGTTTTAACTCATCACAAAAATAAAAGAATAAATAAAATAATAAAGCAGCAAACTCTCTGTGGAAAAAAAGTTAAAAAATTCTAACATTAACGCAAACATATAATTATTTCGACATTCAGTAACAAATGAAGTGTGATTACCATAAGAGCTTCCGTGAAAAGTGAGAAGCTTTGCATGAGCATATCTGCAGGTGTCTTGAGTACAAGTGCTTCAAACATCCTTGTAATCTACCGACAAATATTCTCTAATTTGGCAACATGTCTATTACCATGTCAAAAAATGCGTTGTTTTGTGACAATTAGATAATAAATTCAAGCCCTAAAGTTCAGTTTAATTTTAATCAATTTCCTTTTATCTCTTGCTAGGACTAACATGCGTCGTTCCTTCGAATGATACTACGAGTGAGAGTGTTGGGTTTCAGCAATGTACGTAACTGCACAATAAACCAATGAACTCTGAAATTCAGAAAAAAAATTAAAATTAAATATAAGTAATGTATCATTTTGAAGTGTTAAGTGTAATTTATTACACATGAGAATGATATTCAGGGTTTTGTTTCCGAAAGATGAATCCAGGCTAACTTCACAAGTTAACTGAAATTTTAATATACTTTTTTGAATAATATTTATATTTCTAAAATATTGTGCATTATTGTCAAATATTTTATTTAGACAGTAGCAATCTGTGTTATTAATATCAAGGAATAAGCAATCACTACATGTCATATGCTATTAATTTTGCACATCAAAAAAAACATCAGCCTAACGTTTGCGTGTACGTCCTGATGTTATTTTTTAAAAGCGTATCATTTATTTACGAATTTATAAATATGCAAGAACTATTCACCGGAAAGGAAGTTTAAATATTTGGTCTAATAGTATGAGTTCTGGAGAAATGTTACAGAAATGATTATAAAATATAATTTCATCTGGCAAATCTTCAGAATTACAAACTCTTAAGTCACATATATATTCTTAACACCCTCGAAATGCAATTTTGTCGAGCAAGACAAAATCATAAAAAAAGAAAAGTAACAATTGAATTCAAAACATGAATTACTCAGATATTTGTCCCTCATTCATATTGTTCGAGTTTTTGATGAATTTCATGTTCTGAACTTTATCAGACAATTTTTACAAGCATTTATGCGATATATGATTTATAATTTTTTTACAATTATTTTTTTATGCATTAGATGGGAAGAACTATTTATAAATTACTGCAAACATTCTTTTTAGCTTGATTTTGACCTGGAGGCAAGGGTCACGGGTATTTCAAATTGCTCAGAAATATCTTATTCTTTCATATTCGACCCGATAAACAGGTAGCTAATCATCAACTCTTATTGTTATTTTCTCTTTTTTAAAAGTCTCTAAGACATCTTCTGCATTATCTCCTCGATCACAATGCTGATTCGTTAGCATGAAAATAAACGTAAAATGAATAATGTTGATAAATGGATGACGTGAAATGAACACGAGACATTTTTATCATTCAGTCAGCCACAAAAGAATAACTTCAACACTCTTTTCAGTTTCCAGCGTATGTGCTCGTAGTACGTGAATATTGCACAAAGAGAGGCGTATCCAAACACAGCTCGCGGGCAGCTCAAGGACCCCGGTACAGGAACGGGAATAACAAAGGGGAAGCGCCATGGAAGAAGTTCCCACGAAGACACCGGCTGGGGCGAAAAGAGTGGACTGGACTGGTCTGGTGAACCAAAAATGTCATATCTCTGTGGGTTGCTCCTACATACGATTTTCATTTGTTGTTTTATTTCAGGAACCGTAACAAAAACAGTTCCATAACGTCTTAAACGAGTACATTCATTAAATAAGTCAATTTTCTTCGAGCAACCAGTAACTAAAAACTACACGTATTAATGTAAATAGTAATAATAAGAAGTTAATTGTGCGCAATCCAATGTGTATATATATATATATATATATATATATATATATATATATATATATATATATATATTCGCCTGATATGATCTGACAAACCACGGGAAACTACCACTCAGAGCAGCGGGTTGCTAGAATTATCTTGCAGACATCGACTGAATTAGACGTACGTCTCTAGCTAGCTTCAAAAATTCTGCCACCGTCAGAACTCGAACCTAGGACCTCCCGGTCAGAGGGACTGCAGCCCTTCTAGATGACAGAATCTTCTTAGTAAGGATAATATGATACTTCACGCCAGAGTTGTCTGCAACCTTGCATCTCCGCTTCACCGACACGAACCGGGGAAAAACAACTTTCTGTATACAGTAAAAACGCCCAAACAGAAAAATAAACGCGAAGTGGACGCGGCCCTCGTCAGCAGAGAGGATCAGCGCAAATCCAGTTGGTTGCGCGCGGCGGCGGAGCTGCGTTGGTCGCGTAACGAACGCCCGCCCGGCAGGTGCTGAAGCGCGCGCCCTCGAGGCCGCTCGATACAAACGCGGGCCCCGCGGCCAAATCCAATTGCTGGCGTCGCTCGCGAGTGGCGCTGCAGCGGCGCGCGGCCAAACAAACCGGGCGGTGCGCGCGCCCTCTGGCGACTGTGTCCGCCGGCGACCCCTTCGGCATCGGGGTGGACTGCGGACGCGAGCGGGTTTGCGTGCGCCAAATTTTTACGAGTTTGATTGACTGTTGTTTTTTTACGAGTTTCATTGATTGTTATTTTTACGAGTTTGATTGCTGCTTTTTACGAGATTGATTGTTGTTTTTACGAGTGTGATTGGTTGTTGTTTTTTACGAGATTGATTGTTGTTTTTTACGAGATTGATTGTTGTTTTTTACGAGTTTGATTGATTGTTATTCTTACGAGTTTTATTGATTGTTGATTTTTACGATTTGATCGACTTTTTTACGAGTTTGATTGGCTCCTTTCGAGTGCGCAATTACTCTGATCATTAGTTCCAGTAGTGTGGTACGTGATACATCCTGGGTGGTGATTCGGCTGATTTTAGCTCATTACCCATCTCGGCAGCGACTCTGGATGGCAGTTCTAGAGTTCCAGTCCCGACGGTGGAAGACTTTCGATACTTGGTCGAAATCTCACCGCTGTTCTCACCGATAATTCTAGCGGCCGGTTGCTGTGATTGGTAGTTTTTCGTGGTTTCTCCCATCCATACCAGGCGAATGCGACTTGATACAAACGCTATCCCCCGCGGGCAAATCCAATTGCCAGCGTCAGTAGCGCAGCAGCGGCGCTCGGCTAAACACACCGGGCGGTGCACGCACCCTCTGGTGACTGTGTTCGGCGGCGAGCGGATTTACGAGGGCGACTGTTTTTCTAGGTTGATTGATTGTTACTTTAACGAGTTTGATTGACAGATTGTCATTTCCTGTGAACATTAGCTCCGTTGGTATGGTGGGTGACATATCCTTAAAGTTTGCAGCTCATTGCCGGTCTCAGCAGTGACTCTGAACGGAAGGTTCTGGAGTTCGAGTTGTGATAGTGACAGGATTTTCGAGACTATGTCGAATTCCGCCGCTATCTGGAGAATTCTAGCAACAGTGGTTTCTCCCATCAATACCAGGTGAATGCTACTCGATACAAACGCGATGCCCTGCCGCCAAATCCAATTGCCCGCGTCGCTCGCGAGTGGCGCGGCAGCGGCGCGCGGCTAAACAAACCGGGCTGAGCGCGCACCCACAGGCGAAAGTGTCCGGCGGCGCCCTCTTTAGCAGCGGAGCGGTTTTCGAACGCTAGCGGATGCGCGTGAGCAGGAGGGCGAGTGTTTTTCTAGGTGATTGACTGTTGTTTTTACGAGTTTGATTGACGGCTTTTCATTTTCTATGGACATTAGTTCAGTTGGTGTGGTGCGTGATATCCTCAAAGATGTTGCAGCTCATTGTTAGTCTCAGCAGTGATTCTAAATGGAAGGTTCTAGGGTACAAGTTTTGACAGTGACAGGATTTTTGACACTGTCTAATTTCACCGCTATCTGGGGAATCTGGGGGAGTTTTCTGTGATTCGTAGTTTTTTGTGGTTCGATACCATCGATACCAGGCGAATGCCACACGTTACAAACGCGATCCCCTGCGGGAAAATCCAGTTGCATGTGCCGCTCTCCAGAATCGCTGAAGGGGTGCGCGGCCAAACAAACCGGACGTTGCGCGCGCCCTCCGGCGACAGCATTCGGTAGCGCTCACTTCGGCATCGGGGTGAACTTCGAACGGGAGTGGATTTGCGAGCGCTAAATTTTTACGAGTTTGATTCGCTTTTGTTTTTTACGAGTTCGAAAGACATGTTTCTTACGAGTTTGATTGATTGTTTTTTTACGAGTTTGATTGTTTTCGGACGCATCAACTTCTATGATCATTAGTGCCGTTAGTGTAATGCCAGATATATTCCATGAGGTGGACAGGCTGATTTTTGCTCAGCGCCAGCATTGCCGCTGAATTTGCAGCGACTACGAATGGAAGGTTGTAGGGATCGAATCACGACGATGGGAGATTTTTCGACACTAGCTAGACAGCTACGTCCAATTAAGCTGCAGTCTGGAGAATACTAGCAGCCGGCTGCTCTGATCGTTTTCCGTTATTTCTCCTATGAATACCAGACGAATGCCGCTCGCGCGCCCTTCCCCCGGGGGCAAATCCAATACCCGGCGCCGCTGCTAGCATAAACAAATATGGACATTAGCCCCGTTAGTGTGATGCATGATATATCCAGGGAAGTGGACCGGTTGAGTTTATATTAGAGGCACCATTGTCACTGAATCTGCAGCGACTCGGACTGGAAGATCCTAGAGTTCCATTTCCAGACAGTAGCGAGTTTTATGTACTAGGTAAAATTCAGCCGCTGTCTGGAGAATTATAGCGTCCGAATGCAATTATAATTAGTGTTCCATGAATTCTCCCGTCCATACCAGATATGCCCACAACCACGCGCGTGGTTTCATACTTCTTTCTGGTCCTATCACCACACACCCACACTGTACACTACCATACATCTCGGGAGGCTAGTCGAGAGTTTAGAACTTGTTCCGGCTAGGAAAGATTCGTGGAGAGGGACACGTAAGCCACGTTTAGGTTGGCGAGAGATCTCACCCTCCAGTGGAAGAGAAACACCTCTCGAGATAAAACATTTACTACACTAACGCAAGTAATGACCGTAACTGTTGACATCGAACGAACTGAGAAGTGGCGGTGTTCCTATCACGCTGGTTTGTCAGGTCCGGTGCCGACACAAATGACGGCACGTGGCGAGTTTCCCCTCAAAGTAAATCACTCAGCGAGGTACCTCTCCAGCCGATACACGCTCTACTCTTCGGACGGGTCTCTGAATGTATGTAGAGGAAGTAAGTGTGTGTACACATGTGTAAGGAGAGAAAAGAAGTAAGGAGAGAGGTGGGGAAAAGGATGAGGAAGGAAAGGTCACGCGCGGTACATGGCATGTTTCTTAGAATACTGCTCCCACATTCTTCTGCACATGAGCGAAGATACCACGTGAAACTACCGATCCGAGCGGCCAGCCACTTCAATTCTCCAACTGCTGTTGGATTCGATCCGCGTATCTAGCTTCTGCTGAAAATTTACCACTGTCGGTACTCAATCCCTGCGATCTCAAGGTCAGAGGCGTTGCAGTGACAACGTAGACCCAAGCATCCTCAGCCGAACATGAGCAGTTGAATTTTAACAAAGTGTTTTAGATGCATTTAAGGTAGTACAATTGTAACTTCGCAATAAAGTGGTAAGTGGAACATGAAAACAACGGTTGGCTCATTCTACAGATTTAGTGTCTTGATACTGAACTTGTAATGTAAGACGCTTGGTGTATCTTGACGACGTAATATGTTGTATATGATACTACATTTAATTTCGGTGTAGCGCTGCATAGGCACTTTATTTCACATATAATCTTACTGATTGTTAGTTTCATTCCATCTATATAATAAAATTCAGTCACAAATAGGCATGTTTAAATTATATCGTCGGTATACAAGTGATAATAAGTTTAAGAGCCGTGTTTCAAAGCAAGTTAAGTTGTATGTGATTCTGTTAAATATGTCTATCCAAACTTGGATTAGGTAAGGTTATACTGTCCTTCTGTTTCACATATTTTAGTATATAATATTATTTTCAAGAAAAAATCGGACTTGATGATCGATTTTTTCTTACATATTGTCTGTGTTATGTGACTAGTTAGAAAACGAATTTATGGATATTTTGTTCACCTAAACCCCAGGGCTTCGGCTAATCAAAAGAATGGAAACATGTGACTAAGCTAGATAAAAAACACAAAAACTTCGAAGTGAACTTATTTTCACATCTGAGTCACAGAATCCTAAAATCTTAAAAACATTACGGCTGGTATACGTGAAAACTATTGAAAGAAAAGTAAATTATACGCCGATTGAATTTAAATTTCAGAATAATTAACGAATTTTGATTGCTGTTATTATATTACTACTATCAATTTAGTTCAGTTTACTTTAGTGCAAACTGCCTGAACTAATAACAATAAATTATTCATGTCGAAATAATTTCATCAACCAATCATCCGATCAAAATATTTTGTTAAATGATAACAAATTCATTTTAATTAACCCATCTCGCACACGAGCGACACTCGCCTGCAAATTATCACACAGAATATCAGTGCAGGAAGCATTGTTCTTTTTGCATGCGTCAATTTTTTGTGTGGAGCGCAACGTGTGTCACTTGAATATTTGTGTTTCGCATTGTTATTAATGTTACCACAACATCCTCCGCGCGCAGAGATAACATTTAAAAGAAGCAATTTTTAAATATGTGAAAAATATTATTTGTAGTCGTATACCAACTAGAGTTTTCATTAATATGTTATCTCTACGCTTGATAATATGTACCTGATGTATAATTTACAAATTGTTGGAAAATACATGAAATGAGTTCAGTTTTAATTTCGTGGAAACCATGCGTGGATGAGATAACAATGGAGCTACTGAAACTATCGTTAAAGTCGTCTACGACACAAACAGTTGGAATCATCCAACCGACCAGTCTCTTCCCCCAGTCACACGTCCATTGTTCTCAGTGGGATATCGCTCCGCGTCCCAGCTATCTGCTCTTACGCTTCGTGGGTCGTAGAGATGGAGGCAGCATTTTGACTTCGCACGGTCAACTCTGAAGTCGCCGAATTTGCTGTGTTCTATACTGCCCTTCAGTTGAGACGGCTTTCTTCATTTACAACGAAGCCTTATGGTCCTACTTGAAAATGGGTTATTGATTTTGAAAGGTAGGTGAAAATGAAGAAATAGTACGTATGATGGAGCAAATAGGCTGCGATAGCTCAACGGTGACACCGTTGTCTCTGCAGCGTCGGTCATAGATAACGTCCAGGGTTTGAAACTCACCGGTGGCGGATATTCGCCACGATAAACATGGCTTTGTAGCATGCACCCGATGTTTTTAGGAAAACTCTATCGACAGTCTCTCACTGATCGGTAGTTTCCCGTGGTTTGTCCAACACTACTTCATTGTACTTTAAGGAGCGGAAAACAAACCACGAGATATCGTTCCTTCTTCATCCTTGTCCCCTCGACACCACTTACACACACTTGCATCAAAACATACACAACACTCCTACATATATACTCTCTGCTCCTACAGATGTGATGTATCTGTTTGAGTTGAGAACTTGTTCTGGCGTGTTGTCCCACAGTAAGAATTACTGAAAAGACGGAATACATGAAACGCCGTCATCCAGGTCGGCGCCAGATCTCATGTGCAGGGGAGAAAGCAGCGCCGCCTCCCAGGATAAAATATAAACGACACTACAAGATTTAACGGACTCAATGACCGAAGAGTTGCTGCACGGAATTAGTACTCATTCACTTTGACCGCCACGCAACAGGTTGTTCTAACGCGTCTATTACCGTACCAATTCTGCGGCGGCGATGCTGTAACGGTCAACGTATCGGACGGTTACGTTCGCTGATTCAAACCCGATCGAAGCCGTGGATTTTTAGGGAGAAAAAATCCTTTGTACGCCTTCCTTCGGAAGGGAAGTAAATCTGACTGACTCATGTTAGTATATTTACTACATGTAAAAGATTCTCAAGCATCTGAGCTGAATTCAAATCGCCAGTTTCCTCGCCCAAGAAATATTATTTTCCGCTAGTTGGTGAAGGAGCGTAGCGAAATTTGTGCGGTCAGACGTACGAGCAGGCCTTATGGGCTGAGTCTCACCACATAAAACAAGGCAGCAATTCAATTCAATTCAATTCGATTCGATTCAATTCAATTCAATTCGATTCAATTCGATTCGATTCGATTCGATTCGATTCGATTCGATTCGATTCAATTCAATTCAATTCAATTTTTCAGTAATATAGAAACAAATCGGTTCTAGATTCAATGAATCTTGTAAGAATCTAGAATAGAAAGTTTATTTGGACACCTCCTATCCATTATAAAAATAGTATATCTCCCTGTAAAACAGTAATTGATGTATGATGAAATAGATTCATTCCTTTGTTGCAGGTCCGTATGCTTATTTTATCTTAACATTTTGCGCCAAGGTTAAGAAAAAATATTGTTGACTTTTACTCTCTGTAAAATAAACCGAGTAAATTACGTATTTAAGAAATTATTTAACCATCACAGTACCTTGTATTTCAACAATAGCTGGAACTCTACAGAGTTGCTAAAGATCGTAAATCAAAAAAGAAAAGTAGCACAGGAAGAAGAAACAGTAATGAGCGCCGAAAGGCAGTAAATTTCTGCTAGCTGTTTCTTACAAACAACGTCAGATGATTACAGCTGATCCTATCAGCTGTCAGAGCCACCACCAGCACACGCCAGCGGTGGTGCACCTGCGGTCGTAGGAAGATACCAACACTGCGCATTCGGTGGTTCACTGCGCTAAAGTTTGGGTGTTGTGCGCACGACGTCATTATCGAAAATCTTCGAGGAGCATGTCATGAGAATGTTTGGGAATGTTTGGGAATGCCCGGGAATGTTTGCTAATCAATATATATTTTTAAGGAATATTTGTGAATTTTGGCAGTATTGATAACACGAATTAACCTAATTTAGACTTCACTACCCAAAATTTAGGTTTTATTAGATTGTCAGTGAAAAAAAATCGGTGTGGGGATGCGTACGTGAGTCTAATTTTTACTGTTTAAGTTATTTGTTTTTTTTTTTCTTGTCTTCATATTTCTGGGACACTATTCACGAATAAATTGTAGATGATTGCATTCATCACACATAAATAATGGGTTAACTCAGTGTTCAAACATATTACTAATTACATTTCAATAACAGTTTGAAAACAAAGTGCTCTTCAAAATTGTATTAGAAATATTTAAGGCATGATTATGACCCGTTTTAAAATTATACTTTCAGAAAACTAGATAAAAATCAGTGATATTATATGGTAATCTATTATAAGTGAATAAAAATAAATATTGTCCTATACGTTTAAGAGAACTTCACACGTCTATATGCTCGGCGTAAGTGTGAAGGTGATTTGTTCGCGATACTGGCGTGATGCTCAGAAATCACTGCGCATCCTGCCATTTCGCTCCACTTCATATTCTAAATACCTTGAGAAGATTCGCGATTGCTATTCAGGAGGCAGCAGCATCTGAAGGCTGGAAGCTTCAAGCCAATGAGAGGAGACGAATCAAGCTTGGAAGTTAGTGGTGGCTAAAACAGCATGTATTTTCTCGCCCGTATTTTCATGCAAAATTACGCGAAAACTACTCATTTTCGAAAAAATTGTACAAGACCCTATTTCAAAATCTGTCTTTAAGGAACAGATTTTATTACGAGAAACAATTTCTGTCTTTAATATTTTAGATGTAGGAACACAGCAAAAAATAAAATTTTTGCAGTTTTCGAAAAAATAGTGTTTTTAACGGAAATTTAATCAAAATCGATGAACCTAATTTTTAAAAAAAATTGAAAATGTCCGAGGGGCTTCATGTAAAGTGCCCCCAAAATTAAAATATCGGTTTCAAATTCAAGCGTCCAAGAATGTCAAAAAGATCGATTAGGGAATACCAATAATGGAGAAAATAGGCTGAACGGTTTAAATGCTAACATTTCGCTAACTAGCAATGTTCACAGACGAATAGACAGATGCCAATTTACATGGGCACTTCACAATTACTAACTACTTCACAATATTTCACTAATTTTACGATTTATACCACCATAAACGATTTTAATGCTTATCACTCCACAATATTGCTACTGAGGTAACGGTTTATAACATAATGCAAAGAACGTACACCACTTACATGGCCACCTACCACTCTATAAAACGCTATAAAACGATGTAAAAAATGAATTAATTAAAGTATTAATGACTAATTCGCTTTATTTACATCATTTTTTGTGCATGTTGTTTGCTGAAGTTCGTGTATTATCAAAAGTTAAGTGAACGTGAAAACGTTTCATGATACTTCTTTTTTTCTCATCGAGTTGGCGTGGTTTGTATTGTCTACCGAGATGGCGAATTTCTACCACACATCGCAAAAATGTATAATGCAACTCAATAAGTAAGTTACTTCTTTAAATGTGTATTTATTTGCTGTACCCTTTAAAATAAATTCTCTTAAAAGTAAAAGTTCAATTTAAAAGAAATTCTCTTAAAATTGAGTGTTCAATTTAAAAGAAATTCTCTTAAAAGTGAGAGTTCAATTTAAAAAAATTCTCTTAAAATTGAGAGTTCAATTTTTAAAAAATTCTCTTAAAAGTGAGAGCGGTCGCGAGCCAGGTCTCGAGAGTGAGTGCCGGAAGGCGCGAACGTAGCGCGTTGGATCCGTCGGGCAGCGGAGCACTTGGTGTCAAAATGCGTTGGCAATAAAATTAGATCTCTAGCGTGAACAATACAAATAATCAGTTCACTGCGTCAAAGAAAGTGTGAACACTATAAACTTCCGATTTGCCGAGTAGTTTTATAAAATTAATAGTATTGTATGTTAGCTGGGGTTTCCGAACATCAACCGCCAATGTGATAGTATTGATAATAAAGTGTAACAATAATTTATGCTTTTGTGTACACCATAAATGTTGATTGACTTATATCACAACATTTATCTGTTCATATTGTAGAGAACCAATTCCTTTGAGGTGAACAAAATTTTTCGTGTCAAAGGAACCGAATCTTACGCCTAGTGAACTGGTGTACGTAAAACAAAAAATGCAAAATATGCATTAGAGAATTAGGATTATCAAATTATATTGTAGTCTCCAGTTTTACTGTCTTTCTATCCATTATTACAATTTTATTATAAACTTACATTACCATCGCCATCCGACCACAAACGTTATCAAAACCAGTATGACCAATGCATTGAATAAAAGACCACTGAGAAAGACCAATTTGTCAAGAATTTTGAATGATCATGAGAAATTTAGTTTGTATGTTTTCAGACCATTGTAAAATATCTAATTTTCACTCGTCGCCTGGAATAATTTCATGAAAGACATGAAAATTATATCAAGAAAAAAATTAAGAATGTTCGTTTTTGTTCTAAAATATTTATTTAGTTAACAGCAACTGATAGAATATCGCAATATTACAAGAAACATAAAAATAACATTAACTTATGAACTGATCTATTTTTAAAACCCAAATTATCATTAGCTCAGCCATGCAAAAAGTTGGAGTTCCCTTGATAGTAGAGCACTGACACTATTTCTAAACATTTTCTCTGTGTTTTAACTATTTAAAAGCATTTATTTGCTTATTTTCTCATCTTTTACGCACGTGAAGTTCCTAAAAAAACATTTAAATTATTTCATTCTAAAAGTGTTCCTTTCATTTAACAATACAACATAAAAAATCTCAGAAATGAAATGATTATTGGGAGAAAAAACGGTATACGTAATGTCATTTACACTGAGGGGGAAACCCGATAATTGTTTCCTGATCGACAGTGAGATTGGTTGAAATTGGAATTAATTCTTTCTAAAGCCCATTTTACAAGGCCCTTTCTGTCTGATTGTTCTTCTGCACAAAAAAATAATGATGGAAAAGGTACGTTCATTTCTACGCGCTACTGTTTCGGTATCAAAACTGCATGAACGAGTCAAATCGTTTTACACGGTTGTTTCACGCACGCAATTGTGATGAAAATATTTCCTCTGCACGCCGCAAAATGGGCAGACTATCAAATAGTTGAACATATCATCTTGGTTAACAAATTAAGGTAGTTTAAATCAGAACTGAGCACGGAACGAGGCAGCATATACATCTTTTATTTCTCACTACATAATACCTTCCTATTATTCAACACATTAGAACGTCCTCTAAACTGAACAAAAGGAACAGATCACATTACAGGCGTAGCAAACCAGAACAAGTTCCAAAATTGTTGCCAGGAGCATGGTAGTCAAACTGAATGAAATCTGTACCAAAACTGAAGCATGGTCATTTATTCATACAAATTACATCCAATCTGGTACGTCAATTTACTGTAATGAAAAAAATGAAAATAAAATACCATATAAAACGGACTTTATACTATTACACACGCATCACATGAGTAAAATGGACAAATGAACGTAAGAATAACATTGCTTTAATACGACAATTCGCATTCTTATCTCAAATCATTCAAAACTAACCCAAGTAAGTAATAATATAAGTCTTTTAATTCTAACGCAAACTTACTGTCAAGGATTTCTCACGAAAAAAGAGACACGGCAAGGTCGCTTGTAGTGGCTGTATCAGTCAGGTTCATCAGTTGAAGCGGAAGTCAAAAGGGAGAGAACGTCGGTTGCTTACACCAAGATGAAAATATGAAGGTGAAGATTTGCGCATGAAGGCTTGTAATGCGGAAGAATAGCCGATGACGCAATTTGTCTCTTAGTGGGGATGTAATTTCAAATGTTCGAAAAATAAATCTCGCTTTTTGTCCTACGAGCATCACAAGATAAGAGTGCATTTTACATCGCCAACATAGTAGATGTTTCACGCGTTTTTCACGTCGAAATAACCATCTTTCAAACTTTGGTACAACAAAATACGATGTGGTACTGGGTTCGTAAGCTTCAATGTATTCTTGTCTATCCGGGATGAGCCGCGTCTCGGTCAGTTGTACTGACGTAGCGGCCATCTTGCTGTGGCCTTCTTCAGAGCTATACTGCATTCTCCGTTGGCAGAATCTTCTGCTGGATTTAAACATACACTCCCCGTAGTGGTTCGTTGTATGCGTTCGTAGGCTTCCGCGGCCGGAGTCAATACATTCTTGGCTATCCGGGATGAGCCGCGTCTCGGTCAATTGTACTGACGTATACTGCTCAGCAGTACAGCTCTTTAGAAGGCCACAGCAAGATGGCCGAAACGTCAGTACAATTAACCGACACGCTGCTTACCTCGGATAGCCAAGAATGTATTGACTCCGGCCGCGGAAGCCTACGAACCCAGTACTAAATCGTATTTTGTTGTACCAAAGTTTGAAAGATGGTCAAGATGGATAGCCAAGAATACGATGTAGTACTACTTGTTCTACGTATATTGACTGACATTATTATAGGCAAAGTTCCCAATGACTGAAATACGTTTTTTACCATACACATCCGGCAATATTACGTCATACTTCCTTCTACGGTGGATCGGGCTGAGGTGGGTGAGTTGGCCACAGAGCAGAAAGAGCGGCGATGACAGCAGTGACCCACTGGCGGAGGTGGGGACTGTCGAGGGGGAGGGCGAGGCGAGAGCGGTCGTGGCAAAAGAGGCGAGGAGGCGATAGCGGCGAATGGTGGATCGGGCGTGGAGATAGAGGAGGAGGAGACGGCAACAAGGATGTGGGTGTGGACAGAGTTGGGGACGCAGGTGAGGACGGGGATGGAGAGTGGACGGGGACAGAGACAAAGACGGGAAGTGGACAGCAACGGAGACGAGGACGGGGAAAGGGACGAATACGTGAAGAAGTGAAGACGGGAACTGGATGGGGACGGTGACGAGGGTATGCACCGAGACGTGGACGGATACGAGAACGCGATCTGGACGTGGACGGATACGAAGACGGAACCTGGACGGGGATGGAGACGAGGACGTGAACGAGGACACAGACGAGGACGGGAACCGGACGAGGACGGAGACGAGGACGTGAACGGGGACAGAGACGAGGACGGGAACCCGACGGAGACGGAGACGAGGACGTAAACGAGGCGGAGACGAGAACGGGGATGGGGACGGAGGTGAAGATGGGCACTGGATGGGGACGGAGACGAGGATATCCACAGGGACGTGGACTGAGACAAGAACACTAACTAGACAGGGACGGAGATAAACACAGGATCTGGACGCGGATGGAGATGAAGATGTGAACGGGTACGGATGCTGGAACTGAACAGGAACGGAAACGAGGACGGAGATGCGGACGGAGACGAAAACTGGCCAGGAACGGAGACGAAGACAGGGATGGGTGCAAAGACGGGAAGGGGTGTATAGGGACAGTGACGAGAACGCGAACTGGACGGGTTCGGAAACGAGGACGTTCATGGGGTCGGAGAGGAACACGGAAACTGGATAGGGACAGTGACGAGAACGGGGACGGAGACGGGAACTGCACAGGTACAGAGACGAGTACGAGAGACAAGCAC
This sequence comes from Gryllus bimaculatus, assembly GCA_017312745.1. Classification (NCBI taxonomy): domain Eukaryota; kingdom Metazoa; phylum Arthropoda; class Insecta; order Orthoptera; family Gryllidae; genus Gryllus; species Gryllus bimaculatus. The sequence goes on along the minus strand of BOPP01000058.1, from coordinate 5,156,043 downwards.
GGGAAGCGGTGGATAGAAACGGAGACAAGAACAGGGACGGAGACGGGAAGCTCAGGAACGGAGACGAGTACGGGAATGGGGACGGAGACAAGGAGGGGAAGGAGTGGATATGGGCGGAGAC
>BOPP01000058.1:5144320-5155897 GCA_017312745.1 Gryllus bimaculatus | reverse complement strand
CTAGTGAACTGGTATACGTAAAACCAAAAAATTCAAAATTCATTTAGAATTACGCATTATCAAATTATATTGTAGTCTCCAGTTACTGTCTCCCATTAATTACGATTTTATTATAGCTTACATTATCATCGCCATCCGACCAACAAACTTTATCAAAAAAGCAGTATGACCAATGCATTGAATAAAAGACCTCTGGAGAAAAGACCAATTTGTCAAGGAATTTGCATGATCATGAGAGAATTATTTGTATGTTTTCAGGACCATGTAAATATCTAATTTCTCACTCTCGCCTGGGAATTAATTTCATGAAAGAACATGAAAATTATATCAAGAAAAAAATAAGATGGTCGTTTTTGTTCTAAAAATTATTTAGTTAACAGCAACTGATAAGAATATCGCAATATTACAAGCAAACATAAAGAATAACATTAACTTATGAACTGATCTATTTTTTAAAACCAAATTATCATTAGCTCACCATTGCAAAAAAGTTGGAAGTTCCTTGATAGGTAGAGCACTGACACTATTTCTAAACATTTTCTACTGTGTTTAAACTATTTAAAAGCATTTATTTGCTTATTTCTCATCTTTTACGCACGTGAAGTCCTCCTAAAAAAAACAATTTAAATAATTTCATTCTTAAAGTGTTCTCATTTAACAATACAACAGTAAAAAATCTCAGAAAATGAAATGATTATTGGTGAGGAAAAACCGGTAACGTAATGTCATTTACACGAGGGAACCCGATAATTGTCTTCCTGATCACAGTGAGATTGGTTGTGAAAATTTGGAGGATTAATTTTTTCTAAAAGCGCCAGTTTACAAGGCCCCTTTCTGTTGATTGTTCTTCTGCACAAAAAAATTAATGATGAAAACGGTACGGTTCATTTCTACGCGCCTACTGTTCCGGTATCAAAACTGCATGAACGAGTCAAAATCGTTTTACACGGTTGTTTCCGCCAACGCAAATCGTGATTGAAAATATTTCCTTCTCCACGCCGCAAAATGCGGCAACAATCAAATAGCTTGAAACATATCATCTTTGGTTAAACAAATTAAGTAGTTTAAAATCAAGAACTGAGTCACGGAACGAGGAAGCATAACACAGTACATCTTTTATTTCTCACTACATAATACCGTTCCTATTATGTCAACACATTAGAACGCTTCCTCTAAACTGACAAAGGAACAGATCACATTACAGGCCGTTAGCAAACCAGAACAAAGTCCAAAATTTGTTGCCAGGGAGCATGCGTAGTCAAACTGAATGACAATCTGCTACCAAAACTGGAAGCATGGTCAGTTTATTCATACCAAAATTACATCCAATCTGGTACGTCCAATTTACTTAATGAAGAAAAATTGAAAATTAAAATACCATATAAAACGACTTTTATACTATTACACCACGTATCACATGAGTTTAAAAATGGAACAAATGAACGTAAGAATAACATTAGCTTTAATAACGACAATTCGCATTCTTATCTCAAATCATTCAAAACTAACCCAAGTAAGTAATTAATATAAGTCTTTTAATTCTTAACGCAAACTTACTGATCAAGGATTCTCACGAAAAAAAGAACACAGCAAGGTCGCTTGTAGTGGCTTGTATCAGCAGGTTCATCAAAGTAAAGCGGAAGTCAAAAGGTAGAGAGAGATTCCAAGCGGCTAACAGCCCAGTGGCGAGAGGTTGTGACCGCAGCGCTACCTGTTTGTTCAGTCGGCTTTCAAGCTGAGCACTCAGTAGGCGACGTGCTCGTGAAGTGACCCAGTGTTCTAAAGTTATTTCCATATCTTTAACGAAAAGTGTTTGAAAATAGAATTAAAAGTGAATTACCCGTGCCTCTGACCTCGCGACAGAGCATAAAAGAAGCGGATGCAGGCCGTGGAACAACAAACTACGCCCCGACGCCATGCAAACATTCGTTGGAGGTACCAAACCAACAGCTCATCATTAGATCAGCAACATCAGCAAATACAGGCGCAAGCAGCATCACTCAGGAACAGCACCAACAAACTTGCTACAATTGCCAACAGCAAATCAGGACCTTCAAACGCAAGTACAAAACAGCCAACGCCTCAAGTTTGGCCGCGCCCTTGCAACACAGTGCACCTGCCCCAATAGAACAAAGTGAGCGCAAAGACAAAAACTGATCTGTTTCACGATATTGTATTCCTACAGCAAACAGTGTCTCGAAACATTAAATAACATACAGATGAGGACGAACATATCAGTGCCGCGGAAACAGCTTGATCAAAATTCCTTCCAATAATTATACACAAAGCGGAAAATTTTTCTAACTGCTTATAAATGACATTAAAATGTACGTAAAGAAGATTTTACAAACAAAAAATAGAAGCAGACAGAGTGAAAGTAAAACTTAATTCAATAGAAGATTTTCAGAGTTCTCGTAATTTTGCAACGAAAACAACATAGAATACCACACGTGTCGTGACCCAAGCATAAAAAACATTTCAATCATTATAAAGATATTCACACACTTATATAGTGAAATAGAAATCTTTCAAGAACTAGTTAAAAATACCCATGTAATCAAAGTAACCGCCTTCACTGGAAAGACCAGAAAAACCATTAACAACAATGTGCCTGTAGATTTAGAGGACCAATACAAGGGAAGAGAGCCATTCTCAGCATTAGATAGATTTTTATATAGTTGTTATTTAGCGGTATTTCCTAGATCCAACCAAAAATTACCAATTCAGGTTGAAAAACTGCAAAGATTTGATCACACTCAAGCTAACTGTGGGGCGCGCTTCCGAGATGCGTTAGGTGTTAGGTAACCACCCATTATTCCAAAATGCACGGAAACCTAAAACAGAAACAAGTTCCGAGATTGCCTGTTAATTGTAAAAAAGAGGCACACAGCCAATTGGAAAGGTGTGAAGTTTATCAGAACATGCCTAAAAAAATCAAACAGAGCGGTTTAATAATCCAGAGACGGATCCAGGCCTTTTAATAACAGAACGAACTCCACGAGCAGTTTTTAAAAACCTTGACCGAAAACCAGTCCTCAAAATCATCCACAACAAAACAAACCCCAACGCAACGACCTCCCAAAATCCCTGGTTTTTCAAAATCCAAAGACTTTAAACAGCCAAGCCCCCCCGTATCGAACTCCAATCTCCCTCTACACCAAGGGACGGTAATAACTACAATTCATCAACAATTATAAATGCACTCATTTCCCAACAAAATACAAATATTAATTACAATCAGCCCTCGATAAATGGACGTAAATAAAAATCCCAGAAACAAACATCTCAACTGGACGCGAACGGAATAAAAAGGCAAGGAAAATCAATTACGGACACTTTATTAGCAAGCCCACAACATAAAATAGCTTGTATTTTCAGAAACTCTCACCTGTTACCTCAAATCAGTTCTCAATACCAGGTTTTAATATCTATCGCAACGACCGTCTCTCAGCGACGGCCGCCAGGTAGGAAGTGGCCATACTAGTTGCACAAAGATATAAAACATTACGTTATAATTAATTAGTCCTACGAGCAACGACCTAGAAACCATAGCAATAACAACCAAAATAAATAACCAAAGACACAACCATTTATATCGGCGTATAAACCTCCAAATAAGCTTATTCCCCTAGAAAAATATTATACTGAAATTTTTGGAAAAACGATAATTATCATGCTAATAGGCTTGACCTAAATAGCAAACACTGCGCGTTGGATGCCCCAACACTTGAACAACTCCTCAAGGCTAAATGTTACTAAAATCTAGCACCACTTCTCAATTTAAGTTATTTATGGCCCCAATAGAACCCACCCCATTACCCTTACAACACTAATATAATTCCTGACATATTAGATATTCCTCATCCACAAAAAAATTATTGATTTTTCCGCTATTACCAAAAAGTGATTCCTGAACTCGACTCGGATCACCAATCCAATAATCATATCATTTCATCCTCTGCTATCTATCATCTTATTATAAACAGCAAAGGGTAAAATTAACTGACGTTAAATCATGAGAAAATTTTTAAAAATTAACTTACAAACATTCCGGCAAAAACATTCAATCCGAAAAAAGACCTTAGATAATGAAGGTAAAAAACGATTAGTCAGCAAACATACAAAGGATCCCTCAACAAATTCTACCACATATCTCAAAATAACAAACCCCAATATACAAGCAACAAGGTCCCAATAAAAATCATAACCTAATTAAAGTAAACACAATTTAAGACGCTATGGCAAATGACACGACGACCAGACTAAAAAGAAAATTAAAACAAAACTACGAGACTAGTTAAAAAACAAACTAGCCAACATAGATATGGCAAGCTTTCAGACTTTTCTAAAAGAAATTCACCCGTCATCTAGGCATTATGTGGTCTACCATACATAGAATAAAAAGACAAAAACCAAGAATTTCCACAATTAAAACTAGGTTTCACAAGTGCGCCGATATTCTGATTAGTGGAGAAAACATCTCTTATAGCTGACTACCTTGGAAAAGTCGGTTCAACCCAAACCCAGTCGAAAACGATCATTTAATAAAAACAAGTGAGGGTAATTTAATCAGGAAACCACAATATAAGCTTCCCAGTCAATATAAAGTACATAATCCCATCAGAAATTAAAACAAGAAATTAAAAAATCAAAAACTAAGAAATCAGCAGGATAACGACTTTATATTCTAATAAAGTTCTAAAAGAAACTAAATAACAATTCGCATAGCAGGCGATTACAGCAATATTTTAACGCAGCACTCCAAATAGGTTATTTTCCCCAACGATTGGAAAATCGCAACAGTGTGCTACCCTTCCGAAAAGCAGAAAAAGATCCAAAAGATCCCAGCAAACTATAGACCAATAAGTCTACTCCCGTCATTTGTCGAAACTATTAGAGACTGCATACTAAAAACGATTTAATAATTCCATGACCAACACACATGTAATCCAGAACACGCAATTTGGATTTTCGACCTAACCACTCCACAACACATCAAATATTTACTGGCTTACCGAATATATAGCGCAAGGATTCCATTGCCAAACCAACACACTTATCGCAATATTCCTGGACATCACCAAAGCTTTGACAAAATATGGCATTCAAGGCCTTCTCTTACAAATTAAGACAAAATAGGCACTCCAGACTTACTTTCCAAATTATTTAAAAGTTTCTAAACCAAAGAAAGGTTCCAAGTCAAAATTAATTGATGCCATATCATCCTTACGCCAGATTTCAGCAGGCTGCCCCAAGGCGTTCCCCATTATTCAACCGGTATTATTCAATTTATATATATCCGGATTATCCACACCTAATGAGATTCGCAAATAAGCCACTTTACTGCTGACGACACTGCACTTTTTTTCCAAAACATGGGGACATTATGACAGCTAGGAATAACTTACAAGACGAACCTTGACATCATTCAAATAAATGGGCAAAAAATTGGCAGAGAATTAAAATGATCCATAATAAAAACACAGGCGAAAATTTTCACCCTAAGACATCCCCACACCCCTCCGCAGGTTAATTTGAACAACGAAAATTAATTCCCTGGGCTGCAAATTAATACAGCAAGCCAAATATTTAGGAATGCAACTGATTAAACTAATTAACTGGTTAAAACACACATTACAACAACACGAACAAAAACTACAGCAAACTTTCCCAACTTTACGCACTAATTAACAAAAAATCCTTCCCCCTTAAAAAGAGACCCGGAATGATAATTTACAAGTCTATAATTCGGACCATTCTCTGACTTATGCATGCTCAATTATGGGGAAATGCCAGCAAAATCTAATATTAAACCTGTTGCGCCAAACTATACAAAATAAAGCGCTAAGAACTAATTAAAGCGCCATGTTATTTCCCGAAACAAGGCAAAATCCACCAACGAACTGCCCAAATTTCCGACAATAAAAGAACACATTACCAAATCTGTCCGAAGACTTTTTCACATCACTCCCCTCATCTCTCAGCACCTCCATTTTCAACCTTGGACGCACAGCTGCACCGAATTTCGGCATCAACTCACGCTTCCCTAAAGACAGATTCAGACCACCATAAAAATTACCAGAAAATGCGCCTCCAAATATATTAACCTTCATCGAATAATCATATCAACATCAGTCTCTGTACTCTTAATATACTTCCGCTAATAAGTTAATTATTAATAAAAAAAAATAATAATAAACCAAAAACACTTGATCGCATCCGTTCGAGGGCACCCCACAGTAGGAAGATAAACCAAAAGTATGTATGATGGTATTCACAACCCTGAAAAACATGTTATGTTGAACAGGTAAGACAGATAAATTTAAAAAAAAAAAATCCACAGGATGTGCAACGGAGACGAAGGACAGGATCTGGACGAGGGATGGAGATGAAGATGCTGAACGGGACAGATGCTGGAATGAACAGGAACTGAAAAACCGAGGACGGAGATGCGGACGGAAAGACGAAAACTGGCCAGGAACGGAGACGCAGCGACAGGGGATGTGGTGTTAAAGACGGAAGGCTGCCATAGGAGACAGTGACGAGAACGCGAACTGACGGGTTCGCGAACCGAGGACGTTCATAGGAACGAGACGGAAACTGGAAAGGACGGAGACGGAACTGCACAGGAACGGCGACCGAGGCTCGGGGATGGGGACGTAGACGGGAAGACGGGAAGGAGTGATACGGACGGCAGACAAAACGGGTATTGAGGACGAGAACGGGGACGGAGACCGAGAACGGGTCGGAGACGGGAACTGGACAGGTACGGGAGACGAGTACGGAGACAAGGACGCGGAAGACGTGGATAGAAAGGAGACAAAACGGGACGGAGACGAGAACAGAAGGTTTACGGAGACGAGGACGGGGACGGTGACGGGGAACTACACCGGAATGGCAACGAGTACGGAATGGGGACTGAGACGAAAACGGAAGGGGTGGATACGAACTGAGTTGAGGATGATGAACGGGACGGAGACGGCAATCGGGGACGGTGATGGCAAAGAAAGAATGATTGGAAGCGAGCGCGAGGCCCAAGCGGCGAGGCGGTGGCAGCGGAGGGTGCGGGCGGTGGCGACTTGCGACCCAGCGTTTACGTTAACCGCCAAAACCGCTGCGGCGTCGCCGCGCAGCGGACCTTGTTATCCGCGGGCCCCGCGCGCGTGTAATGGGAAATTACCCGAACGCTGGTAATTACCCCGGCCGCGCACGCACCGCCCGCCGCCCGCCACCCACTGCCCGTCGCCCTGCCCCCGCTGCCCCGGAGACGGCTCCCGGAAAGACCGACGGTTGGCGCGCAGAGCAATTTAGGGATTTGAGAGCCCATAGCCAAGTTCCCCTTTGGAGTCTCTACGAAAATGTTTTTTTCTTCCGTGAAATGTTATGTTAATGAATGCGAGAAAACATACGAAACAAAAACACTGGCAAATGTCAGAGCGGAGCTAGAATGTGACGGGGCATGAGCCAGAACTAAGGGAACTGCCACACTATCTACTTCGGGAGTTGGTGGGTAACTCACGCGTTTGAGTATGTAGTCTAGTTTAGAGACTAGGTAGTGCAAGGTTGTGATGTTTGAGTATGTTCTTTCACTTTAAAATATTTACATATTAGGTGGTTTCTATTTGCCCTCAAATATTTGCTAAAAGGTGTATTGAAAATGCATACGATGACATGTATATGATATTGAAAATGATAATGATTATTTACGTAAGTTTCATTGCGGCAAATAAAAATTTGCATGCTACTACATTGTCCAACACGGACCATCATTGTCACACGTTTAAGTAAATTTGTTCTAAAGATTTTGCCTTTAATTGTAACGAAAAAAATATTTTTAAGTGGATGCTGCACATTACAGTCGTCATAATCACAACTTACAAATTGAAAGTCAGGATCGTGTGTTTCCAGCTGCTGTGTTGTCACTTCCATGATATCGAATCGTTTCCTCCGAACAGGGTTATTTCTTGCTTACTGGTTAACATACAGCTTTCAACAAACTTAATGTCATCTTCATTCTATTTTTAGTTGTTTTGTAAGTCTATGTTAAAAAAGTGTTTTCTTTTTAACGATGTGATATATTTTTTCCGTAACCATGATCTCTTTTCCTACTCCTCAGGGCGTTTTCATTTTTCTATTTTCATACATCATTCTGGTTGTTATTGTGCTCTGTTTTCAGATACGCTTCCATAAACCTATTTCTGGAGCACAATGAAAACTGGTAAAAAGAGAAGTCACAGGGAGTGGGGGTACAACATGGGTTCATTAAGTCCTTTATTATCGTTCAATAATAGATACTTTACATTGTCGTTGTTCATGTAACGATGAGATGTGAAAAGCGGTGCTTAAATGCTCGTACTGTTTACAAATAACAATTCTGGGGAGAACGCTTACCCTCGACCATTAGAACAGGATTATTGCACAAGAGAAGTTCTAAGTAGAAACTAGTTGTGCTATAACCAGATATGTAGAATAATATATGCAAACACTTATAACGTGTTGTTCGAGCAAAAATTATGTTCACCAGTATTTTTCATGAGTACGTGTTTTCTTCAACGGCTTTTACCAATTTCTTCATTGTGTTCCAGACAGCTTGCCAGTCTTGTGAATCACACCGTGATTTATAAAAATAAATTAATACTTCAGATTGAATATAGAAGGCAGCTATCAGAAGAGTGAAAACCCCCCAAAGGCAGTGTAACATGTCTCAACTCTGACAATACTCTAACTCCACGTTCCAGACCTCCCATAATCATTTTATATTTATTATGGTACCATATCTGGAGCGGATAGAAATTTTTGAGAGATCAGGATTTATGATATTAGTAACTTAGCGAATCACATTTGCATGTTTAAAGTGATTATTTGTGCACTGTAAATTCATAATACAAAAGAAATATGTAATTTAGTACTGTTGCCATGCTTGTCCCTCTTCAGGAACAGAAATTCACATGGAAAAGTATCGAAATAATTATTTGAAATGAAGTTTCATTACAAAATTAGACTTAATTATCACCCCTCTGATTAGTGAAGTCGTAACAATTCATGTTACATCGGAAAGGCAATATAGTAATACACAATCTTTTAGCACTGCAGGTACTTTCAAACTCCACAAACCAACTTTTTCTAGAATTTTTCAGAATAATATAGAAGGGTCTATCTAACAGTAGTGCCACTTTTTGTGAAAGGAAATCTAATGAGCTGCTAATCACCATTTTGTCCTACCTTAACCCTGACACTACACCCCCTACTCTACAAAACGCGGTTTACATGCTTCAAATCGCCCACCTGTAGCCCACGTCGAATGACACTTCATAAATCGAGAATGCTGAACAGCTGGAGGTTTAATTGTGAGCACCAAACGGACACATACATACCTAATTAGTAAAAGTATGGTGACAGGAATGATGTTGAAATAGTCATGGAATGCATGGTCCGGGGAATGGGAAAACCCCTACAAAATCTTCCACAAACGAACCAGTAGCTCTCAATTTTCGAAAATTGCAATCATTGATTTTTTCGGCGTTATTCTACAACTATAAAATTAAAGATAAAGATTATTCCCTCATATAAAATTTGTTTTCCATAATTCCTTTTTTCATTAAAGTCAGGCATATTTTTTAAAAATTTTAGTTGTTTTCGTGAAATAACTGAAATATGTCCTCGTTGAAAAACAACAAAAACAATATTTTATCCAAAACGGCTCCAATTTATTTCATTAACCTTTTGGCAGGTCCAGTAAATGTACTGCAATTGACTCCATAAACGCGATTTTTCTCTATTATTTTGTTTTTTAAAAATTACAAAAATGCAATCTTTTGACATCCCTCTCACACTGTTAATATTTATATTATCAACAATTTGTATACATTATTATATTGATGCGTCCATGCGCTACAATAGATGACTTACGAAGGTACTCGAAAACTCAAAATTTTTCAGTGAAAATGAGCTCACATTTCCGCATTTTCAGAAACGCTCCAACGCCATTTTCTTAAAAAAGGCACCGAATTTTTATCTTCAAACAGTTTGTACGGATACTAATAAATCCACTGTTTAAGATGATATGAAAGTAATTTTGATGGTTTTTTAAGAAAATTAAACAGATATAATTTCTTGAAAACTCGTTTTCTGTAAAAAAAAAAAGCTTCAAATTTTGCATTTACAGTTCATAGTATATTTTCTTTAAAACGGCTCCAAACTTTTCATCGAAATTTCCATATAGGACGAGTTTTTAATCTTCCTTAATATTCTGAAAGCAACATTTCGATACTACCATTTGAAAACAGAAAAAATGAGAAAATTTCAAAAAAATGTACTTTGGGTGGCGATAGATTGCAGCTGGCAAGAGGAAGGTGCAATACCGAAAAGCTAACCAAGCCAAAAGAAAATAGAAATCGAATACGAGAAAGTCTGTGCCATTTTGTAGTACTAGGTTTTTAGTTTTTCTTGGTTAGAACAGAAAGTTAGGTAATCGTGAGCCGAAAAGGGTAATTTTCAGCAGAAAAACTCATTGCTGGGCCTGGTATGAAAAAAATTGATGAATCCTGTTTCGACGTACAGTAAATTACTTCCTGTAACACGTAGTGTACCCAGAATCAATGTTTTGAGGATCGTTCATACGAAAAAAATGACTGACCACAAATTTCTCCAAAATTTATATTCCTCCGATCGATCTCAAGAAACTCAATGACTGGGGAGGTTGAACCGGATATATCTATTTATGAGAGCACTTTACATGAAGCCTCACACATGTTTTCAATATTTTCTCAAAACTGGCACCAAAGCTTTTTATTACGCTTGTCCTCAGATAGTATAAATCATACGAAAAATGGTTCTGTTTTCGTGTTCGTTGAAACCCCTTATTTTTCGAAGATTGCAAAAAAGTGCAATTGTTTGGGCGGGTCTTCTTACGATTATAATACTGAAATTGGAAATTGTTTCCTTAATGAAATCTGTTCTTTGAAGACAAAGTAAGGTCAAATTAAAATTTTCGAAGATATGAGTAATATCGTGTAATTTATCGAAAAATATTGGCACTTTTACTCCTTTTACAAAAAATCTCAAAAAACGCAATAATTATTTATTAAAATTTTCTGCTCATTTGTATCAAGGGACTGTAAAAACATGTTACTAGTCGCATTTTCGGCAAACTATTTTTTTCGAAAATTGCATAAAGTTAACATTTCAAAACTACAAAACTACTAAAGATAGAAACAATACAAGCCTGTTGAAAAAAGCAGTTCTGTAAAAAATATGTACAATATTTTTTTTACAAAAAGAGTAGATTTCCCGAAAATTATGAAAACTATGAATTTTTATTTTTGAAAAATCACTCTAAATTTTCTCTTCAAACTTTTAATTTTAAAGTTAGGAAAAGAGACGCTTAAAAGAATATCGCGGGTCTCATTTCGTTGAACCCCGAAGTTACAAAAATTGCAAATTTAGAAATAATGCCAGAAAGTATGTGCGGTTTTAGTATCACCATTTATCCCGCAGCCTTTCGACTAGAGCGCCGTTTAGCCCCGTGAGCGCATACTACCCGCCGACATCGCCATGCGGGCCACCGCCCCCCCCCCC
>BOPP01000058.1:5070803-5144313 GCA_017312745.1 Gryllus bimaculatus | reverse complement strand
CCCCCGCGCGTCCCCCATGGCGACCCGCGCGCTCTGCGGGGGCGGGTGTCGCGCGCAGGCAATTTGCGGGTCGCAGCGGGCGGCCGCGCCCACAGATGGGCTGCGCCCAGCGCCCCTGCGGAACACCCGCTCCGCAGTGGGGTGGTTCACTCGCGCCGGCAGCAGTTTATCTCCCCTCGACTCATCGCTCTGCGGCGCCTGAAATGCATCAACCTGCGTTTAAATTATTCGGCAGGCGAAACGGAGCCGCGATTTACTGACATTAAGAGGATTTTAGTTGTGTTTACAATGGAGGGGCGCAGAGTTGCCTTTGGGAGTTATTTTACCATGTGTTTGACCAACGTTAAATTTGATATGTTCGATGTAGTTTTTCTAGATATGTCTTGCTATAAATATTTGATATATCGTACACTGAAAGATACTGGCTTAATATATTTAGAGTTGGTTACAAACATTTCATATTTTACACGTAAGCTTCCACGGCTCAAGTTCACAACTTTGTATCACTGTTCAGTGTCCCCCCTCTGAGGAAGCCAGCGACATGACAGGTGAAACGTCGGCCTCTCTGCCAGCGACATGGCGTCACCCGGACAGCCAAGAAGTCAACATTTCATTTTTTTTACTTTTACTGTTTTATACGTCATTATTGCACAAAATAATATTTATCTTAAAACAATATTTCTATAAAAATGTCGGTCATTTCTAATACTAAGACTGTATACAGTAAATTTTAATTATGAATAATGTTTCTTGAGAAAGATCCGTTGTAATATACCATAGGTTTTATGAAAAGAGAATTTCATGTTTACGTGCCATCGCTGCAACAAAACATTTCCAAAGAAACACCGCATTAGAATGACGCTACAAAACATATGTGAAAATGACCAATGCTATCATCGTATGAACAACGTGTTTAAATAACCCGAAATAAACCACAATTTGCCTAATTTCGACGTTTCGTTGAAATGTACAGTAACATAATTGGCGTTGACGCACTAGGACATTTGAATGTGATTTAAAGAGACTGGCAAGGTATGAAAAAGATAAATTGTATATTTTTGAAGAAAAGGATTTGAACTATTTGTTCAGACCTTTCTAAGTATTAATCTCAATATACAGCAAAAAAACAATCAATCGCTTGTCTTATTCCATTACTTACATTTCATGTACTACATTCTTCCTGTAATAAAATGTATTTCCCTTACAATTTTCTCGTAATTACGAGTACAGTGAAACCTATATTAAGCGACAAATTTTGATTTCATGAAAGAAGTGATCTTTTAAATGAGTGGTCAGTAGGGTGAATTTCATTTTTTGAAAAAAAAATTTGTTCACTTTCATATTCTCCGTCTCATTAGAAAAAAACAATCTGAAATGAAACTAGCAACCCATATCAGATTCCGGTTTCCTGGAGAATGAAGCTGAGACACAGAACTTGTGCGAATGTGTGCGCCAATTCTCTTTTTAACTAGAGAAAATTCGAAGTAATTCTTAATTACAATTTTCCTGAAAGTTTTCTCTTAAATGGGGTAAGTTAAGAACATAGCTATTAAGGAGCTGGTCGGAGAAAGGGTTCTAGTGGGGGCATAGTTTGCACACAAAAATGAGATTCAGAAGTCGTAGGGGTAATTTTTAATACGGGTGTTTTTTTCTGGATGGTTTATTTTATTTCCATTTTAACCCTGAAAGTAATACTGCTTCGAATATTTTATTGTCAAGTTTTATAGTAGCTGTCTTTCAAGAAATTGTGACAAAATTGGCTTCATACCTGAAAGTTAGAGAGAGAATCACAAACGGCGCATTTAAAAGTGAAAATAAGAAAGATCGTTTGAGTTTCTCAGGAATAAGCATTGAAAATGTGTGCAAAAATGTTACAAAATAGGTTAAGCTGAAAATGCATATTACATTATGAGGAGCGTGAAATTACCGTCACATTCATGTATTTTTACACTCATTGCGCTCAAAGAAAAAAGGAGGAAAATAACTCCAATTATAAATTGCCTTTCTAGAGGCTTTACTAAGACTTTCGAAAGACATAAACTGCAGAAAATATGTGAATATAAAAGAAAGGAATAGAAAACATCTGTATTGAAACTAAGATTTTAGTAGAGAGCGGCAATATGAGACGCAAAGTAGGAATTTTAATGAACCAAGAAGTTAACCGAGATTATCCTTCTACCATGTTACTTGATTTACACTTTGAGCGTTTTATTTCTGTGTGGCAGAAATTTATAAATAAACCAAAATGAACTACCAACAGTTTTATTCGCTATCAACCAGTTCGTTATGGCTGCATTGGAAAATGAATTTCAAACTCTACTTTGCCATTACTACATAATGACTGTGAATTATAGCAGCAACGTAAATTCCTATACTCCTAAAACTAAAATATTAACTTTCAAGGGAACAAGCCGACTCCAAAAAAAATTAAAGATAACATTATTAAACAAGTTTAATTAACTGGAAACTGAAACAGATACTACATAGGAAATTGAAGTAGTAAACAAAATTCAAGATTTTAATTATGAATAGAACTATCAAAACGGCCATCGAGAACAAATCATAGAGCTACAGAAATGAAAATTGAAAAGTTTAAAATTTTTAATTAGTACAAATTGTGCAAATTTCTACTGTCGTCAAGGACGACAGGAAGAGCATGAGCGCGGGATGGAGAGGTAAGAGAGAGGAGAGAGAGGAAACAAGACAGAGAGAGGAAAGAGAGGGAAAAGAGAGAAATATGTGAAATAGAGAGGAAAAAAGAAAAAGAGGGGTGTGGAAGATAGAGTGAGAGAGCAGGACAAAGTCTGCTGGGTTCTGTTTGTATAATATAAAATAATATAAAATGTCATGTTTGTATTCACCATCGATAACATTACACATCGTACCAATATAGTAAAATATGTGAAGGTAGTTGGTATATCGCAGGTGCAGGAAAATTTTGAGTAAATATTGAATTCGTGCATTATTTCTTTTTTGTTTTTGAACTTGCATGCAAACGATGCCCAGCTCGATAGGGACTGGATTTTTTCCAAAACCAACTCACAAGGCACTCAACACAGAAACGGAATAACAATTTATATTATCGGATAGAACTTTGCCAAATTTTATATCGTACATAGTCCACAAAAAGTGTATGAGGTTGTGAGTTCACAAATGAAATGTCATGGACCGCAATGTTCAAGTTCGTCGATGGCAGAATTTTCAACACCATATAATTCGCTTCGTCGAAGCTCTCAACTACCTGAATAAGCATTTCAGACGTTGGCTTGTGCCCTTTCCGTAAATTTCTCAGATCATTTTCAAATGCGTACAGAAGTAGTTCCCTGAACAACGGGTCACGAGGAACCCCCACGCGAAACTTCTTTCCAGATTCGGACTTCATTTGCATCCTTAGATATGAACGACCTGTCACTCATCCTAATATGATCCATCTTTTATAGATCGTGAAGTTCCAGAATCTGGGTATAGCACAGACCCCCATCGGAAATGCTAAATGCATTTCATGTTGAGTTAACCGGAGTGATAAAATATTATAGAATTAGTCATATGGTAATAATGTACAGCACTTTGGTAAATATGTGAATTTGTATAAAAAACTCCATTGCATAATACTTGTAATAATTTTTCTACCACCAGGCGTAAAACCAACCTTGACGCTGTGGTGTAGAATGCAAAAAGGGTCTATTTTCCACATAAGTTTGCAATGTACACTTTTTGCTACATTCGTATTTTAGTACAATTAAACCTTCAAACTGTAACTTCATTCGGAAAAAACTCTTCAAAGTATCGACATTACTCGTATTTTATCTGTGGAATTAGGAAGTGTACCTTAACCTATTGGAACTCACTACAGATTGTCATGAACGGATTTTATTCGCAAATTCTAAAACAAATAAATATTTATAAAACAAAATGACAAAAATCATTTATGCAAAATTGCATTTTTAAAGGTTTTATGGGTTTTGTACAGTTAGAAATATTCACTACGTGTATAAAAATTGTTTTCCTGGATCAGTAATTAGTGGTCACTTCATTTAAGCTTAACTCGCAATATTTACACACCTTCTTTGTCATGCATTCCTCCAAATTTTCTTCACCCTGAGATACATACTATAATTAGGATTTTTGGCAATAACGTTTTTCTTCCTCGTTCTTTGCCAGCTTCAGGAGGTGTCGATTTCGGAACCCACAATGTCCCTTATATCTACATCTATTAACCTTCACACTGGAGACACCTGGAGGCTCCTCTGTCTGTGGTCTGCAGACTTGAAAATCCTTACACGACAACACACATACATGAAAGACAAGGGACAAACCGCCATGCCCACGGCGGGACTCGACCACGCGACACTCAGATCGACGTGCAGAGTTTGCACACTCTCTACCACCTCCGCCATCCAGAAAGGCTATCTTTCTGGCAATGAATACGGTTGAACATTTTGCTTCTTCCTCCATATTTTTCTGTTGAACTTGATTTCCCTCTTTGCTAAGAGAGACATACGTACGAGTACCAGAAAGTAAATTACAGCAATGTGTAACTGTTAAGTGCATAGCAAAAAGTATCGTCTTGGTCTGAATGAAAATGAATTCGCCTAAATTAGTTTTCTAAAGAGAAGAGGCGACGAAAAAACATTTTATGAACCACATTCTTAATTTTGATGATAAGAGAACTCATAAAAATTAGTTCAATTGTTTCAAAATATCTCCGTTGCTAGTTGTTTAAATCATTTCCAATTTCTTCTTCTTTGTTACTAAAAAATACGATTACCGAAGAGTAGTTTTAATTGGAGAAGGAAATGTATTTTTATCAACCTTTTATCAGACTTCGCAAATGTATTTGGAACGTAATAGCTAAGGAGCTATTATTTTCGCATAACGGAAGATATATTAGCTCCGTCATTCTGCAGATTCTCAAAGCTAAACGAAATTACGTTTCTCACGTGCACCACCTTGCTTCTTTTCTGCTGAACTGACCCGGTGTAATTTACGCTGACAGCCGTTTAATTTGAAACAAGAGTTCACTAACCCTGCAGACGCAATCTGAGAAGGAATGAGTTACTGAGAAGATAGCTTTGGGTGGCTCGAAATAGGTCTTTTTTATTATTTTAATTTATTACATCTTTCTATGACGAATATCATTAATATTCCCTTATAGCTGTTTTCCTCACCAAGTCACTCTACAATAACGCATTTCCGGGTTCATCGATTTTTTCGGGTTAAACTCGTATTATACGGGTTAGCCTCTTCAGACTATAAAATACTCACTCAAATACTGGAGGTACTCACCCATCACTGCCTTTCATATGAAGTTGCTTACACCGACATTTGGGGCTAGAAGCATTATGTACACCTGAAACTGAACACGAAGTTCTATTTGAGCTTTCACTATCGCATATTGAAATAGCTTGAACTAGAATTTTTTTTTTTAAAGTCAACATACAAAGGAGCTAGTAATGAACTAGAACTCACATCGAAGCGGAAAATAGTTTAAGAAATGTTTTTGAACCCATGACTTTTGACACTTTATCAATAGATATGTTTGATAAATCTTCAGTTTAAACCTTTCAGGTTTACTGTACTTTTTGTAGACTAGATCACGAGATAATAAAAATAAATCCACGGTATGTTCTTCACATATATAGTAAAGAATAAGAGATCATCTGCTAAAGTAGTTGCAGTAGAAAAGCGAATAGATGGAAACTTGATAAATAAATACAATGTTACAGAGGTGACATGAAATTTGTATCGTGTACCAAGGAAATACAAATAAGTATCCTTTATCGTTCACATTAGTGCCTAAAAAAAGTAAAACAGTGGTTTAAAATGTATGTTTTTGCATTTTGAACTTGTATCAATTATAAAAGGTTAAAGGTTCATAGCTCTTGCGTATCATCTTCCAGTGAAGTATGAGTTGTCAATGTCACTTCACACAATTAGAATCACTTACCACATGAAACTAACACTCAGGAACCAACACAATACTTATATAAATACCAGCTAACAAAAACAACATTTAACCGGAACCAATTAGCGTCATACTACTCGAGGGGGAAACACCGGCCGGGCCTTTCCACGAGTACTTTTTGAGAGCCTTCGGAAGTGCTGATTGATAATAATGATATTTACTCCATACTGTGAACTTTCCTGTGAGAGCACATGTACGCCATCGGACGCACTTCTAACTTTGCGTGAACGTTCTTTCAAAGAGGCATATTTCTTTCTAGAGAAATGACACTTGTTATACCATCTCTCAATTTCAGAGATAAGAGTTGAGAGCAGGGTGGTTAGGACTATGAAAAAAAAATGGATAAATAGCTGAACAATTGGTACATAACATGGTATTATCAATACGTTTACAAGAGATCTAGCTAATAACCTTAGGTGAAAAACGGTGATGGCAAAAACCATCTCCCATACGAAGAATCACCCCGATGATGACTAAAAATGTTGACATTAGGTCAGGCTTACTAATTGTCCTCGTGGTTCAGAGAGGCCTAACAAAAAAATAAATAATATCAATAATAATTCGTATAATTTTAATACTATTTTAATAAGTGTTCATAGGTAATACACGTATTAGAGAAAAGTGCATGATGGTTCACTTGACCAAAGTATTGAGTAACTAGATTAATCAATGACGGGCCGATACTAAAAACTGAATATAAATCAACGAAAAAATATTTGTACTTACGCTGCTAGGCGCAGATTCATTATAACAGTCGTTGGGTACATCGTGCTCATCCGACACTTAACAGTTATTACGAGGACATAATTCACCCAACCGCGCCCAAGTAGGCGTGACGAAGGACTGCGGAGCACAGGGAGTTGCGACACATACTTCAGCTCCCAGAGAAGAACTTTCCCGTGGAAAAGGACACGGGTCGTTAGGGCGTTTACAACTCTCGGGAGCAGCCGCAGTCCTTTATTCAGGAAAGCACTTCATCATGCTTATAACAGATTCGAAGGCTTATGCAGCTCCCCCCGGCGCAACCATGCTGCATCTTTCGCAATCAGTCCGAACGGAACTCTGAAAGAAGATGCGCGATGTACGGATGAATTATTACATGAGAGGGAGCTGATCTCTTTGGTTTACCCATCTCAGTTTCCTTGAGTATAATCTGGAAATTGATCGTCAGGAAATTCCCATTTCACTACAATAATGACGATACACATAAACCAAATAAAATTATTGTATGTGTGAATTATTAAGTATATAAATTATTTTATGTGTGATTGATTCAAGGAGTAAAAGTGTTTTTAAAGATTAATATCAATTCAGTTTCGATCGTGAATATTTCTGTTTCTTATTAACTATCTTGTATTTTATGACAATTATTAACATATAAATATCATTTTACGATAGTTATTAAAACAAATGGCACAATTTCTTGGGATATAGCCTGCATTGGTTTATTTCTATTTAGATATTTTTTGTCACAACACCTGTATTAGTTTGGCGATATTACCCATTATCATTGATGGATAATTACGTTTCATAATTTATTTCCCAGGAAGATCCTACATTTTTATAAATTATTTTGACACTCAACGGAGGGCGGGCGCTCAAATCGCAGGCTCTGAAAGTTGGGTTACTGGTAAGTAAATTGGGTTACTGGTAAATAAAGTTACCAATCCCCTAAGGACAGGAAGACTTGAAACCAAATTCAAAAGTTATTCCTCCCAAAGCTCCAAAGAAATTGCTCTGTCGTAACACTCAGCGAAGAACTTTTTAAATTAAAGCAGCAAAGGGGACCAGAATCCATATACGAACTTAGGTGTTAGTCCAAAAACAATGGCCTCTAGAGTGAACCCCATAAAATGCAAACAATATTTTTTCTCTCAAAAGATGTATGTTTTATGTCTTCTTGGGAATATTTCATCATCAATTAAAACTTAACAGCTCGCTACATCGGTATTCCGAAAAAGTTTGCTTCAAGACCTTTCTAAACCGGCACACATGAGTCATTGTTCGTATAATTATCATAGGATGAATAGGAACATTCTGGCTCCAAGAGCGCAAACTATTTGTTCATTTTATGAATTCATTTTATGATTGGAATTGATGCGTAATTTATTTTTCATTGAATATTATTACCTTCGCTCGGATTCTGATGATCTATTTTTTTAAGTGACCTATAAAAATATTTAAAAGTAAATCGAAAATGACCTTTAAAATAAGGGGAAAATGAACTCTAGTTTTTAAAAATGCTTAAAAATTTGTATGAAAATATTTTAGTTATTCAATGAATTTTACAATTTTAAATCAAATGTATTAATCAGTTATAAAAATTATTAAGTATTATAAAATTACATTTAACATAAGAGTTTTCATTTTAGGAGGAAATGTAATCCTTAGCGCCGTTCTTCTAACCGTAGGTTTTGCAAGTTGAAGTTACAGAAGGTCCGTGTTATTTACAGAATTTTCGAAAAACATGGTACACTGTAGTGGATATTCCCTAGCGACCTAGCTGACAAGCTAGTGTCGAAAATCTTGCCAAAGAAACTCAAACCTTCCGATCAGAGGTACTGCAGTGACATCACTTGCCACTCTGAGTCACCTCTCCTCGATACTAAGCGTTTTGTCTCATAGATGTCCTTTGGCAAGAGATTGCATCATACACGGAATTGAAACTATCCATCCCTGGAACTCCGGGTTATGTAGACATAACCTACTCAAAACGTTTTGACGATAAAGAAAAGCTTTCAAAGTTATACTTACATTTAAAACATGACTTTATCTTAAACAAAATAATTAAATTGTTACGTGACAGTAAAAACATAGTTAGTTTGACCATCATTTATCCTAAACATTGAAATGTCAATGACATCGACATCGTAAATCAATGAATGAATTCAATATAAAACGACTACAATTTCCAAAAAAGGAAACAATATTTAAAAATCGGAAATATATTTTGGATCTTTTAATGTTACTATAACACATGCCTTGGGGAACTCCAGACAATTACCTGGACGGACCGGCTATATTTATCCCCTGACTAGGCAACGTGCACCCGTCCTAGCCGCGCCCGAGCCGCGTCGCCTGCTGCGGTCGCCGTATATTACGCGTGGGCGGCACATACGACCCCGTGCGGTCGCGGAGTGGCCCTGCGCGCCTCCTCCATAATGCAGCGCCCTTGAAAGGGCCGGTGGGCGTCACTGCAAAGGGAATCGGCTACCGCCCGTGAGGATGCTGCCTGAGCAGGCCGAGTTCGAAACGCCTACGCGGCACAAGGGAAGCGCTCTTTGATCACGTCACGACTCATCTGCGATGTTCGAACCGACAGGAACGACCGCGTCGCTTCGTGGAAATCTTCATCTGCAGGTCGGGTTAGTCAGATATCTCCCGCGTGCAAGGAATCTGTGGGTGGGGAGCGATTTCCTCGGAAAGCAAATTGCGATTCACTTGGTACAAATATCTCGTTTGGCAGTAATGAAACGTTCCTGATAGTCCTCGATTACTTCAGAAGAGAATTCCACGATACGATAGTAGCGTCTCATGTAGCTAGGAAACCACCTATCTAATTTGGTGGAAGTGCTACGGATTCATAACGCTTCCTCTAAACTAGAGAACACAGTGAGTAGTAGGAACTAATGTAAAGGATGACACTGAGCAAATTACAGTTCTCGGAATGTTTGCTTTTATTGATTACGGTGCATCGGCCTTTCTTTGCATCTCCCTTGTGGTGCCAGTCCATGAACCGTGTTACTGACGGGGGAACAGTGAGCTGTACAGCCTTTACAGTTAACGTATTATGGTTATTAGTGATATACGTGGAGTTCGTGTTACATCTCTAGAGGGGGCAGCATTTCCTCTCTTGGAATGCGAGATCGCCGTCGACCTACACTTCGGAAAACAAATTAAGATAGCGCGCAGTCCAAGGTTATCTGTTA
The DNA here is from genome assembly GCA_017312745.1 of Gryllus bimaculatus. NCBI lineage: Eukaryota > Metazoa > Arthropoda > Insecta > Orthoptera > Gryllidae > Gryllus > Gryllus bimaculatus. The sequence continues at coordinate 5,134,419 of BOPP01000058.1, read as the reverse complement.
AGGCACTGATCCTATATTGGAAAACTACCAATCACAACAGCTAATGGCTAGAATTCTCCCCCATTCAGAGGTTGAATTTGACTTGTCCACTTTGTGTCAAAAAACGTTATCGTCGTGACTCAAACACTAGATCCCCCAGTCAGCGGCGTTGCAGAGATAACGGCAATACAAACATTTAACCATTGTAGATCGTGAGAATTCATGGGCGAAACATTACTTCATCTCTTGAATTGATCAACAGATAAAAAATATTGTTAATGTTTCATAATCAACAAAATTTTTCTCAGATTATAAAAACATACTTATGAAAGTGGAAATTATGAAGTATATTGCAATGTAATTGTTTGCGCATTCATATAACTTTTGAATATCTGAACCTACATTGTATTGTCAAATACTAGTGCGTCTCCTTCATTCAACAATGATTAGTTTAGTGGTAAAGATAATCCATAATTAAATGTATCAAAATAAGGAAGACACATCGTTACAAAAAGCAACAGTTGATTTGGGCATAATTACAGGGTTCAAAAATCTCACTCGTACCAAAAACCATGCGAAAGTAATCAAAAATGCCAGAAGAAGATAACAAAATTCTAATGCTTCCACCAAACTAGTCCAAACACTTACCCACATCACCAGAGTCCATAAAGAGTATCAATTGTAAGCACGGTCGGGGTAGCAGGAACTGATTCACAAACGGCACTATAACTCACATTCACTCCCAAACTAGCCTGGCTTCTGAGATGCCAGCTAGCTCATTATGCAGCCATTCGGATGCCAAATATTGCCTCCAGTATCCTTTGTTTACGTATAATGTCACGTTAAGTGAAAAAATAACATCACTACCAACGTTTGTAAAAATAATATTGTTCACGTACGAAAAAAATTATGACAATTATTAATATATGCTTTTCACGTACACAAATTCAAATATAATGTGAAGCATTTTTATCTTAAACGCTCAGCTTGTAATAAAACATCTAAAAATGTCTCATTTTGTAGATTGTGGCATGAAACAAAACCCGTGTGTTTCGTGGGAGACGAAAAGCATGTTTTAAGGCTCTAAAACGCCTCGTTTCCGTGTTATGCACGAAAATAGTGTTTGCAGTGAGTTTCTGGTTGAATATGCGCGCTGTACTATTAAATTTAATGTAATATATTTGTATCACATATTGCAAATAAATGTTTGCTTTCTGTAGTTGTCTTCTTGTAGTTGTCTTCTTGTAGTTGTCTGTAAAAACTTTAACTATTTCAAACTTCTCACCCCTCACGCGCGCAATTTGCTTATAAAGGAAAACAACGTTTTCTTTTCACACACTAATACATAGTTAAATGGACAAAAAAGCAATATCTTAAAATGTCATTTTTGATTATTGTGGAAATATATGTTAAGGAAGTACTGTATTTTTAATAAGATTACTATTTTCGTATTGGGATGGCAAATGTTTATATCTTAAAAACTGTGTGGTAATGATACATTAATCATTTCACCGAGCTGGTTACAAAGTATTTTGTTGTTTTTTGCAAAGTTAGATCGCATTTAGAAGTGATGAAAAGAATTGAAGGCTGTCAAAGAGAGTGTTTTGATTTTGCTGAAAAGAATGAAAACAAAGGTTTTTGAGACAAATTATTGGAAACAGTGACTTCATATTGTGAATTATGAATTTTGGATGTCAAGAGGGAGCATTAGTACTTGAAGAGGTACTGAATGAAAAGGGTGTGAGCGCAGAAAAAATATTAAGTTGGGTGCTGAACTCTAGTTGTATACCTTTCATTCTCACCTCTGTCAAGTGAAAATAAAATATTTGTACTTTGAAACGACTACTTATTAAAGAAGTTAATTAATTTATCGAAGAAAGAACATCTCTATGCTACCTTTCGGCTGAGAAAAGCAGTTCAAACACTGAAGTTGTTACTGGTGAACGCAGAAATATAATCTGAAACAAATTAATTATTTTGTTTCCATGCGCGACAAATCATATAGTCATCAGTTTCTAACGTAAATGTAGTGCATGCTGTATCCCCGTAGATGTCGGTGATAGTGTATTGCATGTTAGTGTGTGTGTGTGTGTGTGTGAGGGGAAGGATAGGATAAGGGAGATGAAGGTAAGACCACACATGGACCACGGCTCGCTTGTTTGGATATCGCTCCAGCATTCGCCTGGTATTGTTCGAAGAAATCACGGAAAATGATCAGAGCAATCGGCTGCCAGAATTCTCCTCCAGACAGCGACTGAATTCGATCTACCTGACAAGCCAGGGTCGAAAACTCTGTCACCGTTAGGACACGAACCTAGAACCACCCGGTCAGAGAGACTACGATGACATCAGTTGTTGCCCCGAACTATCTCCCCTGTGGAGCGGGTGAAGAACACTGCCACTTCCCTTGATAAAAATCATGCTCTACACTTATGGGTCTAAAGACCACAGCAGTTGATGCGTCCGGAAACTCGAAATAATTATCCGATCATTACCAAGAGATTGCCAGAGCAGAATCCTAACAGGCCACGAACCGCGCGCGATCTCACCTTCCTCTTCCTTGTCCCATCCTCATCCCTCAGACACTTACACTCACATGCACTACACTACCATATATTATTTATTATTTATTTAATATGTAATTATTACACACGAATTAGATTACTTGATCCTATGTGGCTAGGCCGAAGGCCTTTAAGCCATTACAATACCTACATCCTTTCGCGTTCTAATCTTTCGAATTCTGGTATTCACCCCAAATGGTCTCTCCATCGCATCAAAGCCGCGGAAAAGAGACCACAAGGTAAGGCTCAGGAAAAAAACCCCTGAAGGGGGAAAAACCTGCCGTCAGAAGCCGAGTACATTCTAATCTATCCGACGTTTATTTTAGCTATTTTATTTTCTGGCGCGGGCGTCCCGCCGTCTTCTTCCAGTGCTTGGCCTCCTCAGCACCTGAAATGAAACGGCGCCACAGAAGATCGTCCGCACCAACGCCTCTGCCCTTACATATTCGACTACCATATATGCCAAGAGACCCGTCAGGAACTTAAAGCTTTTCCCGGCTGGGGCGGTGCCCAGCTGCTGGGAAATAACTAGTTGGGGCCGGAGATACCTAGCCGACGGTAGGTAGGAGCTGGATATCGCCATCCAGGGGGAAAGATCACCGCCACCGACCGAGCAAAAACATGAATTATTCTTACGGGACTACTGAAAGTGCCCGGAACCACTAAACACTGAATAATTAATCAACCGGTCTGGCGTGTTAAATTGTGCAGACTTGGAATGAGGTTACGAGATCCGTCCCAATGGCGAATGGATGAGATTTCGCGTCTGGTACTGTGCCGTAGCGTTGTCTGCGCCAAGGGAGGGCCATCCGCTCTTAAGGCGGTTCCGCACATGCGGTATTCGGCGAATCCCGATCAACCGCTCGCCGTATCCCGAGTATTGTGGACGGGTTGCTCGCTATTTCCCGAGCGCCGAACATTCGATATTCGCACTATCCACCGCGGGTAGGTCTTTAGGACACATCAAAGGGAGCGAACATTCGCCGAACACGTCAGCTGTTCGGAATTGGGCGAGAAAGTAGCTCGCTACTCGGCGAATGCCGAATGTGTTGAACCGCCTTTACCCACCGCATGTCGGTCTTTAGGACTCATCAAGGGAAGCGAACATTCGCCGGACACATGAGCTGTTCGGAATTGGGCGAGAAAGTAGCTCGCTACTCGGCGAATGCCGAATGTGTGGAGCCGCCTTTACCCACTGCGTGTCGGTCTTTTGGACACATCAAAGGGAGCGAACATTCGCCGAACACATCAGCTGTTCGGGATTGGGCGAGAAAGTAGCATTCGCCGAGCGGCGAACATTCGGTATTCGCCCTACCCACCGCGTGTCGGTCATAAGGACATATCAAAGGGAGCGAACATTCGCCGAACCGCTCGCTACTAGGCGAATGCCGAATGTGTGGAGCCGCCTTTAGGTTGACCACTGCACGTGCGCAGCGGTGGAGTGCGAGAGGCCGGCCTTCGGTGGCCTTGCCCTCTCCCCTGCCTATCGGGCACCGCGGCACGTGCACACTTTCCTGCAGGCGGAGGAAGACTTCTCTCCAGGCGGTCGACACGTTCCTGCAGCCGGAGGCTCCACGCGGTCGGCGACAGCGGCCTCGTTCCGATATTCACGAATCCGTTTTGTTTTCTCCAAAGAAAATCTTTCAAATTATTCCTTTGACTCTACATCCTCGAACTCGATTAGAAACTTTCCCATTGTTGAGTGGGAAATGGAAAGTGGAATTAGATTAAATCAAGTGTGTGTGTGTGTTTGTGTTTTAGAGTATTATGTGCTTCTGTTGGACGTCTGTTACCGAGTTTAAACTGCAGAGACAACAAAAGTACTAGCAGAACATTATCGGCGAATCGTTGGTGTAAATCCGGCAAAGAACAGATCACCAACACATCGAAATAAATATCAACCAAGTCAAAAATAAATTACGCCAACTCAAAAGCCTTATAAACAAAAATGGCCATATGTCGTCCTCCTCTTCACTGATTCAAATATATAGTAAAATCAATAAGATAGTTGATTCAAATCTATAGTAAGACCCCCATTGCTGTGCGTTGGTGCAATATGATGCATCCAAAACATACCTTAATACAAGGCAAAACCCAATATCTCAGGATAATAACAAACGCACCCTGGTATATTACAAACAATTACACAAAGGTTTATCAAATCGCGTATTTTCACATATCGCATTTCAAATGTTTATACAAGCCTTATGCCGATACGATTACTATTCTAAATCATGCTGTGCAGAAACGTTTAAGATAAGAATGCAGATCTCAGGTTGATCAAAACTCTTGATTTTTCGAAAACTGAAAAAAAATCGGGGTCTTCCTACAGCTATAATATTAAAGAAAAAGATTTTTCACTGTATGAAAGCTGTTTGATAAAGATAGATTTTAAAATAATATTGTACAATTTTTTGAAACGTTGAATATTTTTCGCGATATTTTGTGCGAATTATAAGCATTATTTAATATGTTTTTAAATTCTTGAAAATAGCACTACCTATTTTGATTAAATTTTGTTATTAGATAGTTTGAAGAACGTTTACGAAAATGGTGAGTGTCTAAGTTAATGTATAACTGATTTTTCGAAAACTGAACTAATTCAAAATTTGTTCCGTGTCTTACTACAACTACGATTATGAAGTTATTTTTTTCTTAATGAAATGTGTTCATCAAAATCAGATCTTCAATTATGATCATGTTCGATTTTTTTAAATGAGTATTTTTTCTGAAATTTTGTTTCAAACTATGCAATTTTTTCAAGTGAACAATTTTTCTGAAAAACAGCAGAACCTTTTTTGAATATATTGGGACTTTAGATAACATAAAAGACCCATAACAGAATGGCGCAAGTCTCATCTTTGTTAAAATGCCTGATTTATGCAAATTTTTAAAAAAATACAAAACTTTCGTCGTCTTCTTACAACTTCAATTGTGAAAATACATTTTTTTCTTCATAAAATGTGTTCATAAAAACAGATTATTGAATAAGGTCATGTTGAAGTTTGTGGCTACGCAGTCGTCCGCTTCATATCCACTGCGCTTTTTGCACACAAGTTCAGAAATATTTGAAAGCTATTGCTATTCTTATAAAAAAAGATTAATGGATAATAAATTTAACTCAGCATTAACAAATTACTTCTTTACTTCACGAAATTTTGATCGAGAATTATGGTATGTTTCATTTCTGAAAGTTCGCTTCTTTGGAATCGGTTGGCTTTGGATTATATTAGCATTATTTCTAATGCTTTATATGAAAGCAAAATTGAAAAAAATGTGTATCATTCATTTCTACGAGCATTTTCATTTTATATTACTATCTACGTCAGAGAGTATATATCATCTACATTGCCTTGGGAAACAATGCAGCGATTTATATTTGAGAAGTGTATTGTTGAACGGCAACAATGGAAGATAATGAAATGTGAAATTCTGTTGAATTGTTGTCTTTGATGAACATTGGCATGCAACCATTATGAGGCTTTGTTTTTTATATATATATAACGTGCATATTTAGAGAATATTACAATACTATTATGTTTTATAGTTACTATATTATTTTCGTTTCGATCTATTTCTATTTGTTTTCCAACGTCACTATCGTATTAGTTATTAATTTTTAAATATTTTTTCACACACTGCTTACACAGAATAAGGCGCAGTCTCCCGTTATGTTCGTGAAAACACTGCACATATTATATAATGAATTCAATGCCAGAAAAAAAACTCAGACTCAGAGGACTTATTGAAACATATGGTTTAAGTCCAATTCATGCTTTTTCAACCTATTTCACCGAAAGTTTAATTCAGCATCTATTTCTTCAGACTAATTTATATGCATTTTGGAAAGGGAATCATTACCGATACACTACAACAGATGAAATGCATTGTTTTTGTATTTCATTTGAAAATTTATTTTCCAAAATATAATTTTCAGTTTTAACCTTTACGAATTTATGAGTTGCTTTAAGCTCTCTACACTGAAATCTAGGGACTGTAAACCTAATGAGAAACAAAACCACAACGTCTGCACTAGTACTCTTTTAACACATGAAAGCAATTTTGCTTGTGATTTATTTTACTCTTATGGAGTTCTTATTTGAGATACTACTTCTCGATTTGTTCTTTGAGAACATTCCTAAAACCAGTTCCTATCAGCCAGTTTCGCTTCTAATCTTACGTTACTAATGAAGTATCAAAAGTACAAGTTTTTAACCAGTTCATTTTCCTCGAGTGACACCTCATGACAGACTGCCGGCGCCAATGCAAGTGAACCAATGACCTTCATCCTTCTACCAGCATCTTTGCTTCTGCCCCGCCCCTTCTTTGCTGCAGCCATCAGACGTTCTACGAAGAATATGCAAACGTAATACGAAGTACACACTAAGTTCACGTTAATTTCAAAGGGGGGCGTCGCGCTGAGAAAAACGAAAATAAAACGTGGGAGCGAATCGGGCAGTGTCCAAGACAAGCGTAACTAGAACATAAATGTACCAGATTTGCTGAAGGAAATCATGTGACCCCAGATGCGCAGAACGGGTCAAAAGGTCCGCCTTCCCGCGTGTCACGTACGTATAATAACAAGAAAGAATAGGCTGTAAATCTGAAATAGTAATTGAGTAAATGAACGAATGTACGAGGTGAAACTAATAGAAGAAATAATTGCTTCGTCATGTGTAGAGACTGATATGGAAACATAAAGAAACTGACAAATTCGAGACATAATTTTAATAGATCATTACTTACAAGGGCGGAATGGTGTGTCTATAGAATAAATTAGATAAAATGCAAACGAATGATCCAAAAAATACCATCAAACATTCTTTGTTTTTCGTTGATATAATCTAACATCTTGCGAGTAGGAAAGATTACTTTACGCTGATAGGCAGTGGTAGGAGAGTGGCAAAATCCTACTGACATATAAAATAATTCTTTAGACCGCCATGCTTTATTTTAATTTAAACGTGTAAGTCATTTAATTGTGTACTGTGTGCTAAGGTCAGTATTAGTTGTTGCGATCAGAGAAAAGTGTTTTTTTCTTTATTGCAGGCACACTGTTTTCTCTAAACATATGCGCATCGTCTCACTTTTAGTCCTGGTTCTAAAAATAGAACTCTCAGCACTCTATGTACGCACTAAAATTAACATCTTTTACTTGTAGCTGCCTAAAAAATGTTTCCTACTTGGCGTTCTAGAAATTTTTATATTTCATTTGAAAATAAAATGTGAATGGCCACCGCTCTGCGAACAAATCACTAAAAGACATATTTGATTGTTTATTGAGCGTATTATATTTCTAAAAACAATGAGCTGACTTTTTGACAAATATTTTAAGCAGTTGGTTCGGTTAGGTATTAATTGCAATGGAAACGTACTGCTCCTCTTTGGAGGTCATATACGCGTCCATATCCGCATGTTCTTCTTTCCAAACGGATAGAAATATTGTTCGAATGTGCGTGGAATCTTGTTGCAGGTGTGATGACTGTGTGTGTGACGAACCTTTCTTGCAGGCTGGCTTGTTCGTAGGTGCAAAGTTCGCGAACCAAAGTCAACGCTACGTCTCCCCCGAGGTCACGTCCGCTCTTACGTCTGCATGAGCTTTATCGGAAATGGGCGACTCGATTATATTTTCTTGGCCTTTACGCAGGTGTGCTAGTCTGTAACTGGCGCCCTGCCTCCGCCCATCCGGGCTGGTCCATGACCTCAACGTCCCCGTGCTAGTGCCGCCACCAACACTAACCTCATTGCTAAGCCAACGCCATGCGTTACTCTGTATTCACATGGATGAACACATTCGACCGGAATGGATGAGCATCTTATCCGAAAGCATGGAATAGATCATCTTTCCCGAGTCACGTCACAGATGTGTTTGCGTGCATCTGGATGAGATTTCCTCCATGAAGACAGCCTGGTCCTTAGATGTTTCGTCCACGAGCCAACGTCTACTTGGAGACCATGCGCGCCACCATATGCGGGTACACGTTTGCTCTATATAACATGGATGGGAATCTTTCCCGATATTTCTTTGTGGGTACTCGGCAGATGTGCTGGAGTGCAACTGGACGATTCCTTCCACCCCTATAGCCTGGTCATCCAATACCAAGCGAAAATGCTAGGAGACCGTGCGCGCTCATTTGGTCGTGTGTACTTCATCGGGAATTGATAGGAACCACGTCCGCCATTTCTTAGGCTCCAGTCTCTGGTATGTCTGAGTGCAACTGGACGTACCTTCCTTCAACCGCAAGGCAAGCTGGTCCTCAGATATGAGGACCAAGTTCCTTGAAGACATGCACGCCCATTCGTTCGCGTGTACTTCGTCCGGGTTTGATAGGAACGTTGATCGCCATTTCATAGCCCCCTGACGCTGCTATTCTTCACTATGTGTAGATGATTTTTGACAGGCCCTCAGTCGCTGGTATGCTTTATCTGGACGAGCCCTTCTTACACCCATGCAGGCAGACGTGCTCAGAAGCCTACCAGGACGCCATGCGCACCCATTCGTTCGCGTATTTTTCATCCGGGATTGGTAGGAACATTGATCGTCATAGCTCCCTGTCACTGCTATTCTTGAGTGCATGTGGATAATTTTTGATAGGACCTCAGTCGCTGGTACGCTTGCGTTCATCTGGACGAGCCCTACTTACACACCGCGCAACCGATGTGTCCCTTTGTTTGCACCCGAAATTCTCTGCCCGCCGTTCCATAGCCCTGGAATCCTCGTGCGCATCTGGTTGCGCGCAGCTGAGCTGGTGAGCAGCCGCATACCAAGAGGCCATGGTCGCTCCTGTATTTGCGTGTACTTCATCGTAAATTGTTTGCCCGCCATTTCTTAGCCCAGGAATCCTCGCATGCATCTGGCCGGGCGCAGCCGTCTACCAAGAGGCTATGCGCGCTCATCTGTTCGCGTGTACTTCATCGGAAATTGTTTGCTCGCCATTTCTTAGCCCAGGAATCCTCGCGTGCATCTGGCCGGGCGCAGCCGTCTACCAGGAGGCCATGCGCGCCCATGCGTTGGCGTACACTTCATCCCGCGTTGCAAGGAACCTTGCGCGCCATTTCTTCGCGCAGGTATCCTCGCGCGCAGGCGCCTACCGCGACGCCATGCGCGCCTCCACGTCCGCGCCCGCGCGCAGCAGCACGCGCACGGCGCGGGGCCTGCGCGCGCGCACGGCGCAGTGCAGCGGCGTCTGGCCGCGCGCGTCGCGGCGCTCCAGGTCGGGCGCGCGCCTCAGCAGCCCTCCCAACTCGCCGCCGCCGCCGCTCGCCGCCTCCTCCAGCAGCTCCAGCAGCGCGTCGATGTCGCCCGCGGCCGCCGCCGCGTGCAGCCGCGTCGAGCCGCGCGCGTACGTGTCGGCCTCCGACTCCCCCTCCGCGTCGCCGGCCGCGCCCGACTCCGCCCCTGCCTAGGCGCGCGAATGATCCATGAACGTCTCTGGGGCGGACAATGAGTGGGTGTCATGTATGGTCTCTGCAACGTGTAATTTGTGGGGGACGAGCATTGAGGTCTAAAATTTTTGCAGGTTTGCATGGGAATACATGCAACGAAAGTTTTGGGGGACGTGCCTGGGAGTCCATAATGTGTGGAGACATACATGGGAGTCTAAAATTTGTGTGAACTTACATGGGAGTCTAAAATTTGTGTGAACATACATGAGAGTGCAATGTAGGGAGTTTCTGGCACGGACGTGTGGGTGTCGTGCGTGGGAGTCTCCGCAACGTGTCATCTGTGGGGGACGTGCTTGAGGGTCTAAAATTTGTGTGAACATACATGGGAGTCTAAAATTTGTGGGGACATACATGGGAATCTAAAATTTGTGGGGACATACATGAGAGTGTCTGCGTGTAGGGCGTTCCTGGGACGGTCAAGTGTGGGTGTCGTGCATGGGAGTATCTCCAACGTGTAATTTGTGAGGGACGTGCTTGAAGTTTTAAAATTTATGCGGGTTTGCATGGGAGTGCCTGCAACGTAGAATTTGTGGAGGAGTGCATGGGAGTCCAAAATGTGTGGAGACATACATGGGAGTCTAAAATTTGTGTGAACATACATGGGAGTGTCTGCAATTAAGGAGTTTCTGGCACGGACGTGTGGGTGTCGTGCATGGGAGTTTCTGCAACGTGCTATTTGTGGGGGATGTGCATAACGGCCTTAAATTTGTGAGGACTTGCATGGGAGGGTCTGCCACGTAAAATTTGTGGAGGACGTGCATGAGAGTCTAAAATTTGTGGGGACAAGCATGGTAGTGTCTGCAACGTATGGCGTATCTGGGGTGGGCAATGTGTGGGTGTCGTGCATGGAAGTCTCTGCAACGTGTAATTTGTGGGGCACGTGCATGGGAGTCCAAAATTGGTGGAGACAAACATGAGTCTAAAATGTGTGGGGACATGTATGGGAGTGCCTGCAACGTGCAATTTGTGAGGAACGTGCATGAGAGTCTAAAATTTGTAGAAACATCTACGGGAGTGTCAGCAGAGTAAAATTTATTGGAACGTGCATGGGAGTCTAAACTGTGTGGAGACATTCATGGGAGTATCTGCAAGGTAAACTTTGTGGCGACCGTGCATTGGAGTCCTTAGAACGTAAAATTTGTAGGAACATGCATGGGAGTCCCTACGGCATTAAATATTGTTGGGATAAGCAAGGAAGTCTCTGAAACCTACAATTTGTGGGAATATTCATGGGAGTCTCTAAATCGTAAAATTTGTGGAAACATATATGGAAGTATATAGCATATAAAATGTGTTGGGATATGCATGGGAGCCTCTAGAACCTCAAATTTCTGGAGACGAGCATGGGTATGTCTGGAACGTAAAATGTGTGGGAGACACGCATGGATGTCTCTGAAACGTACAGTTTGTGGAGATATGCATGGGAATCTCTACAACGTAAAATATGGGTTAAATTTGGGCCATTTAACTTGTGAAGAACAAGATACTCCTGATTTATATTTCTAATATCTTGAAAATACTATCTTGGAAATCACAACAGAGTACTACGAAAAAAAATATCATTCAAACTGAAATTAAATAACATCCCCGGGTGTACTGGATCTCGCCATCCATCGGGAGAAGATCACTGCCACCTCCCGAGGTAAAATCATGCATCACAGGAGCAAAGCCCTTAGCAGTTGACTCGCCGGGGCTCCTTCATCAATCAGCCAACCTCCGCTTCAGCCTCCGGCTCCTGTTTCTTGGGCGTCGCGGGCTTCTCTGCCTTGTCGGCGGGCGGCGGCGGCGGCGGCGGCTGCTGGCTCCGCTCAGGGGTCTCAGAGTTCTCTCTGCGCGGGGCGGGGCGCGGCGCGGGGCGCTGCGTGCGCCGCTGAGGTCCTCGCTGAGGCCGTCGCTGAGGTCGTCGTGATGGGCGCTGCGCCATTGAGCCACAGACAAGGGTTAAAAGTGGGCTAGATATAAATACGTTTGAGATTGGTAGGGTTGACAAAAAATGGCGGAAAAGCGGCGAGGGGGGGATAATTTGCCGCTTTAGATACCATTTACATTTTGCCGCTTTAGATATCAATTGTTGCTTTACATACCATTCCATCATAAAGCTTTTGAATTTAAAAACATGTCCACATTTTTGTAGAAAAAAATAGTGAACATAATGAGAAAAAAGCGGCCTGTCCGCACAAATAATGGATAATTAATAACTATAGAGATAGGTGTTGTTGGAACTGTTTTATTTGACAATACTGAAGAGTAAGTAAACGGACAATGTCGCTGGGTACGTGGAAAGTAGCGACAGCTGAAATTATATTCAAACTTCCCTCGATCGCGTCGCCTACGGAAGCATACACTGTTGTGGAACACAAGTCAATAGATAATATTGAATTATTGCCTCATGCTATTTGCAGAAAAGATTGCCCTCACGCTATTTGAAGTCTCAGATGGTGCCAATATTTCGCCGAGGATAGAAGCTAATTCGTCGGTGGGGCAACTAGTACCTACTGGAACGATGTGTGTAGTAGGGATGTGTCGATCGCGAACACACAAGTTCAATTGAACTATTCCCGAAAACGATCGATACGATACGGAACGCCCATTCAGTGAACGATCGTTTATCCGTCGTCGTTCGTAGTCATAGAGTAATCTCTCCTCTATGTTTGTAGTTTGCTGGTCATCGATTACCGTTCATAGTTCGCCGGGTGTCGTTCACCTAGTTCAGAAATCTCTTAGTTCGCCGGACATAGTCCGTCATTCATCTTAGTTCAAATTAAGTAAATCATCGTGTTTCTCGATTTATTTTATGTTTATTTATTAGTATATGACTCAATAACTAAGGGAATCATTCAAAATATTTAAATAAAAAATAAAATGAAGATAAATGTTCTTTTTAATTTTGCAAAAATGGCCATTCGGGGATTTTGCACCGCATGAAATACCGTGCTTATTATACATGTAAAAATATTTTTTATACACCCTCCTACCAAAATAAGTTACATGTAGGGTAAGCAAAGCGTGTTGAAAGTTCAATTTTTGACTTAAGCGCGAAACGTGAGGCCACATTCATTATATTCAGATAAACCATTGAATGTAACAATGAAAACAAAATACTTTCGACTGATTGCATGAACTACTGCTGACCTTAATACAACATGATTTGATTTGTATGTTTCAACAAAAATATAATTAAAGTAAAAAAGACTGACTCTTCAAAATGGGGATTTTTTCCGTGGTGGGGAAAGAATGGGGAACATAAATAGTCGGGGAAACGATTGGGGATTTTTTGTGAAAATTATTTTCTACCGGAGTCAAGATCGAAATATAATTTTCTCAATTATTATGAATAAAAAAACAATAGACATAATTCTCTCTCAATTTTATGTACCAGAAAGAGAAAAATAAATGACAGACATAGAGTAAAATATGAGAAAAGGAAATAATAGGGCTTCGAGCTGCTCAAAGGACGATGATTGGTTATTTTGATGTATTGAATTTAAGGGACAACGATTTTAATCGTCAAGGATAGCTCTTGTTGTTTGTCCATAATTTGGAAAAAAATTTTCTCTAGCAAAAAAAGGGGGAATTTTGTTTCATTGGATAAGTTATTTCGAGAAATTCCGCAGAAGTGATGAGGAAAGAGCTCGCAACATATCAGGCAACTCTGACTGCTATTTCTCGAGATATTAAGCACCTTAATGCAATATGAAATTACGAATTTTACATATATATGTTTTTATTATAATTTGTATACAGTTTTAGACAAAATGTTCATATTTCGTGAGAGATGTGTGTGTTTTTTAATAGCCTCAGTTGATTTTTTGGCCTCTGCCTATGGTCTACGGCAAACATTTCAACTTAAACGCTGAAAAAACACCTTCCTCCGGTGTTACCAGATCCCTTCTGGGAAAATCCCCCATCGGAAGGATAAAAATTCGCCCAATGCCGCCAGACAACCTAGTGGGGAAGAAAGATGGGTGGCGAATAAAAGTGACTCTGATACGCAGCTGATAATTTCAAAATAACTGTAGTTCGTTCACAAGAAATTTTATACTATACGCTCTTGCGGATAAATTCTACCTATTAAGTGTAGTCTTATGGTTTAAATACTTGTACAATTTCTAGGAAAAAAGACGAAAATGCATGCTTAAAATTTAGAAAATTTAAGATGAACCATCTCGTTCTTTTGAACTAGTTCCCAAAAAATTAAAAACCGAATAAATAACTATTCATAAACAAGAACGACTTTGCCCATCCCCAGTGTGTAGTTTCCGATCGTTCCGCAAACAACTAATTAAATAGGAATTCTGTTAGTTCTATCATTCTTATCGATGTGACAATGGTAATTTACAACATTTCTGTTCTATATGCATTGTTGTGCCCACGCTGATGCAGGTCGCCATACTGTATGGAGAGCGAGAAATATTGAGAAATGTTTTAAAAGTGGCATAAAGATATTATTTTCAATAAAAAATAATGGAATGAAGGTAAAAGTGAAATAAAATAAGCAAATTTTTTTAAGAAAATGCTGCATGTAACTGTTGTAACAAGACGATAATTTTGATATATATCCTCCTTTTATTAACGTGGCGCGTCAAAGCCTGTATATACTCTCTGTGTCACGGCATTTTGCGTCTTTCTCGATCCTGCCGCTAGATGTCGCAGTTTCGAAAACGTATAAACAAGCAGTGCTTGGTTCAAAATGCATTTTAACTATGTTACCACGTAAGAAATCATCGAAAAAACAAACAAACATAAACAATTAATTTCCTCGTTATCTATGATCATCTTAAGGTATTCACAACAAGTAATGAACCAGTTTATTCCGTTTCGTCAATCGTTTACATTTCTCATGAAACGTACAATAAATATTTTGTTAAAATGATAATAAAGTGAGAATTTCTCAACAAAACCACAAAAAAACGAACAGAAATATTGGAACAGAAGAATTGGTGTATTTCCCCCAAACACGGCAGAGGTTACACTAGTGATAAACAATGTTGCCAGATGCCTATAACCACTTTCCCCCAGATGTCGTGGTAAAACGCACTAAAATGTGAAATAAACCTCCAAACGATTAAATATTCTATAAATACTAAACAGAATACAACAATTAATTATAAATATATTTTTGATTATATTTTTAAACATTTTCATAAACTCGGTGGTTTCCGCAGAAATAATGTGAAACTCCATAATACGAGCACTAATACAACGGGAGAAAAAATAATCTTCCACCAACAAATTTATTAACTAACTAATAGTTACAGCATTAGGCAGACATGTTTAGAGGTATTTTACCTCATCTTCAGTGTCTCCTCAGCATATTAAGAAAAACTTGAAAACTATAAAATGTAAAACATGAAATTGTAAAAATAGTAAAGAAAAAAACTCTATTTAAAAACTCGCAAAATATTATTATTTGATTCTTTTCTCATGACTCATATTTTCTTACAAAGAATAGTTAATTTTAAAAATGGATGAAAATTATAAAATTTAATTCATTTATTTTGCGCATCACAGATCTTGTGGGAACGCATCAGAACAAAACAACGAATCGAATTAAATTACGACTCTGTAATATACTACAATCAGCTATCCATTCTTATTTCAGGCATTAAACCAACAACACGTCCATTTTTGTGATTTGGCCACGCTTTTGTTGTTAAAATTTTTTAACATTGACGACGTATGTTCGAGATTTTGACAAGCATCAAGCAAGCCAGTCACATATACTAGTATTTTACAACACTTAGTCATGTTTCAATAAATATACCTTCAATAATCATAGGAAACTATTCTGTGATGCATAGATTTTTTAATTTAACATATAAAAACTCAATGAAACCCCCCAAATAAATTTGTTCCTTAATACATTCCCTTTAGATCGAAAAGACCCTAAAATCCCATAACATGGCAACAGTGGTGAGAAGTTGGAGATGAGCAGTGGTCTACTTACATGACGTAAGAAGATTAGTGTATAAGGATTTAAAAAGGAAATAAATTGGGTGAGCAATTGCCTGAAATTTTCTATAATCTAATATAATTAAATGTACAATTTTCATAACAAAAAGTTATAAACTTGGCGTTTCCCTAATGTTCCTTGCAAGAAATTTCAAAAGTTGAGAGTAACTTTTATTGAACGAACATAGTTTGCAGGTAGTATATAACATAATTTACTCATGTGTTTACCTCACCCTTTTTACTCAGTAATTGAATTCGAAAGCCAGCCCCGTTTTGTATTTCTTTGATAATTTGTTGCGTTTATATTGACACTAAGCGTCTCTCAGTCCTCAACGTGAGTTCAGCACATGCACAAAACTCTTGCAAATCTTTCTTTCACATTCTTTCATTTTCATTAACATTCCATTTAACATGGTCCTTTCAATTAACACACATTTTCTAACATATTTATCTCAAAAATATCGATGACAATAAAAAAAGAATAAAAAAAGAGGGACTGAAAAATATTAAAAATATATGTTATCAAAACTTGAATCTTGTTAAGTACTTCTATTTAAATAGAATGTCTTCTGACAGATGAGCTATACTCGGTTAT
Organism: Gryllus bimaculatus; assembly: GCA_017312745.1. NCBI lineage: Eukaryota > Metazoa > Arthropoda > Insecta > Orthoptera > Gryllidae > Gryllus > Gryllus bimaculatus. The sequence goes on along the minus strand of BOPP01000058.1, from coordinate 5,117,883 downwards.
TGATTCACGATCTTCGCTACGATTTAATTTTTTTGCTATTGAAGCTCCCGACAGAGTATATATACCGAGATATATCTATTCAGAGTATATATATCGAGACGAGATATCGTTATCTTAATTATTATGAATAAAAAGAAACTGCCTGTTATTCGCTCTTATTTTTATCAAAAAGAGACAAATAAACGACGAACTTAGAGGAAGAAAAACTTGAGAAAAAGGAAGATAGTGTACGGTTTCGTGTAACTCAAAGGACGATGATTGTATTAATTTGAATGTAAGGGAACAGACAGTGGAATCGTCCGGAACAGCTCATGTCGTTTGTCCATAATTTGTAGAATATGTTTCGTTTCAAAGATGGGGAATTTTGTTACATTAGCGAGGTTATTTGATGAAAATTCCGTAATAGTATTGAGGAAAGAGCTGGCAACACGTCTGGAAACCTTGCGGAATGTCGCTATTCGCTGACTTGTCATGTGACTTCAGGCTACTCCATACCAGCCATCATCATGATGACGTCATCAACATTTTACTTTGTACAACGTTAGCACGTTCGCTACAGAGCACACTCTCTTTATTTTTGTGTTATCTAATGTTATATGAATTAGGTTTTTAATGTAGTATAGTTTTTATAAGGTACGTCATGTAATGGCTCAAGTTCTTGAAAAAGAATTGAAATAATTTAAGATGACATAAAGATTTGGAATTATGCAGTTCATTATTTGGCTATGTAACTAATGGATACATATAGGGTAAGTTTTATTCTGTTATTCTAATTATTATGAATTATTTTGAATGATGGAACTCATTTGAAACTTGCATAAACTGATGTGTCGTTTGATACTAATGTGGGCATCAGAGCTGTCTCCTTCATTTATGATAAACAATAGTTTCTGTAGAACTATAGTTTGACAGTCGTAAACTGAAGGACACCACTCCTATTTTTACACAAAGTTTATTGAGGTTAGCATAAATAAACTAATCTTACATTTTCCTCTTAGGGAACAATATTTCCTGCTAACGGTCAGTTAATGTTAAACTTGCATTCCATAAAATAAACACGGTACAAACAGAATTAATTATCTTGCAAATATAGTACAATAATTTAATCATAAATGTAAGAAAACAAAATTGTACCTTTAGGCGTATTGTTGATTAATAGTTTTAATATTGTGTTCTGTTGGAACTATACCGTACCAATTGAGGCGTCCATTGAGAGAGGGAGCTAATCCACAAAGGTATGGAACTGAGATAAATTGAGTTTACCATTTGTTTTTTGATCAATTATTTGTATTATCTTCATGATAACCAACTTGTTTGTTCTTTTGACAGAGTGAATACGGGATGTAACAAATACACCTGACGTTCTCATACTACTGTTGGGATTATCAATGACACTTTAAATGTGGCTTAGCTCCCTCTCTCACAGAAATTGTAGGAAATGGGCGTGTCACTTATTTTAAATTTATTTTAAGACATCGATATATTATCGGAATGAATTATGATATTTATGAAATTTACAAACTTAATAAAAGATGAGAAGATTTTCTTCGTGAGCTCCCTCTCTCACTAGACGCCTCAATTGATATTTCGAACATGTTATCTTATAATACTCCAACTTGTGGGAGAAAATTATGGAGCACGGAACATGTTAAAGATTTATGTCGTACATTTGAAAATTCTTTAAAAATTCAAAGTATGCTATTTTACTTTCAGGTTCTGATTGAGATTTTCTGGTGAGCCCGAGAAATCACTTATGAACCACACACTGTATTTTAATTCTCCACATAATCAGGTGAGAAGAACATCTTTTTAGCATGTTTGTATTCGGATCTGTATCTATTTTATAACTAAATATAATTAGTTATCATTATTTTTGTTAATTTTAAGTAAATACAATTACGTTTTGTGCTTGGTATCCTAACTGATCTGTATTATATTTAAATGGAATTACTTTATAGTATTTCAGACTTATTTTAGAAAATTGAACACTACTGTCATCAGTTAACAATCTTATGTAATGTTAATTACTCTATTTTATTTGAAATCTTATTTCTTTGAATTTACTTTTTAAGGTTTATTTTAAAACTTTTATTGCTTTTTAAACCCGTTTTCACTTTTTCGTACGAAAGATACAAGTACTGTAGAGACAGCTTAATAATATTTGTCTTTTTGGCAAGGCTCCGACCAGGCTTGTTATTAATAAAATTACATTTAAAACGAGACTTTCGTGTGTAAATAAATTTAACTCGCATATGCTTTATAATAAAATTCAAGATGTCTACTACTAAAACGCGCAGGTTTTCTTGATATTCCGCAGCGGGGTGTGTGGGAAGAGTAGGGCTCTAATTACGTCACGACTTAAAAGGGCGTACCAACTGTGGGCATGAACTTACCGCCCCAAAGCATGCCACGAGAAATACGATTGTTTTGATGGTACGATGTGGTTGTTGGCAGCATTGTAAATTGGCACATGCCGTTCCGAAATGAACTTAACTATCTCAATGGGCCGTTCTATTTAGCGCTGGGGAGGACTAGGGAGCTCGTGTATCAAGAAAACTTGCGCGTGTAATAGTCTTCTTTGCTCAACGAGCGCGACTTGGCACGGACTGGTCAAAGCCTTGGTCTCACATGGGACAGCAAGGCAAGATTTTCTACTGTTGCTTCCGAATGAATTCAGTTCCTTACTATGCCGTGTGCTTTTTATTTGTTATTTAATATGTTGCTTAACTCTTGGCTTTGCGATTTGGTTCTGAAAAGTGGAACGGCATGGGCAAAGATCAAAAGATATTTTAGGGAACGTAACCCATCTGGGGACATACCAGCTGGGCATCTACGTGATCTAACAGTCAGAGAATTTGAAGCCGTCAGTATTAATAAGGTTACAGTTGGCAACACGCGTCTAATCTGACTTAGACAGCAGACAGCCCCTTCTCCCGCCCGAAAATTAGGGCAACTAGTGCCAAATATTAACTCGCCATTACCTCTTCTCCTACCACTAGAAACAAAAGGAGTGTTCAGCAAAACTTGTGCAGAATGAAGCTACATTTACGTGCAGAAGCAAAGCAAAAAGCAATCTCAGCATTTGCTCAATGGATCCGGGAAACTGGACAAAACCCTGATCGAGATAGGGGTCCTGGACCCGGAATCTCAAGTACATTACTTGCTACAAGTATATTAAGTCTTTTTATACAATTCAAATGTAAACTAATTCATTATATATTACTGCTTTTATAATATAAACATATTTCTTTTTGATGATCAGTGTAGTTTCTAGTTTTATAGAAACAGTTATGCAGCTGAAAATATTTCACTTCTAACTTAAATTTGTGAACCGAATTCAATTGTTTAATGTCATCTGGCTATGCGTTGTAAAGTAATGTACATGTATGTGGATATCTGGTGTGCTGTGACTTGATGAACGTGGTTTCTACGGGTGTTGGAATTATAAATATCAGCCCAGTTCCCACCGTTAAGCCAATGTGAACAAATATTACAGATTCGTAAATAAATAGGCAAGGCAGTGGTAAGATTCCAAGGTCAGTGAAGAGAGGATTGAAGAAATCACGCGGCAGGCATATTTTAATTATTCGAATAATTATCTTTTGCAATCACAAGGTCTGAGTACTACATGATGAGCTTCCTCAGAATATTATGCCATATCTCAGGCGGGAATGCACATTTGTCAAATGCACCCAACGAGCTGCATGAAGGCTGACAGAATTTGAAAGAATTCTGAATGCGAAACACTAAACTTAATATTGTGTTTAATTCTGTTATATGTACATTCCATTTGAGGTTTGACTGAATTGAGGGACCTAGAAATTGTGTTATCTTAACATCAGCCAATTATATATTGTTTATTTTTGATGGAGATTGCAATTACTGATTCGAAATGCAAAAATGTATTTAATCTGTTATTCTTTCATAATTAATTTGTTATTACAAAACAAATTTGAAACTTCAGAAATCGTGCTATTTATTGTTTCTTTTTTGCAAAGAACATTCGAGTCATTGAGAAACAGAAGTTCTTCCGTTTTTAATCGACGAAAGCATGTCGTTTACGTATTACAGAAAGAGGATAGGACCTAATATCGAATCTTGCGGGAGTCCATATTCAATTGGTAAATAATTGGAAAGATAAGTAAATAATGTCCTTTCGTTCCAGGACTACTTCCAGATTTCTACTCTTTGAGGTCGATGATTAAGGTACGAGGTTATCCAATCTATGGCGAAACCACGAATTCTATAAGGCGAGATGGCCCCTTGTTTTGCTTCTGGACATAAATGTAACTTCAAATTAACTTCTATACATACCTCGGCTTACACAGTTTTTAACTGTTTTTGATATAAATAAATAAAGGTAATTTTGATAGCTAGATGTTATGGTCAGTAACGTCAAAAGCTTTTAAAAGATGTGAACATATTCCAATGGATACTTCATTTTGGTCTATTGAGGAAGCAATATCTTTAAGAAAGGAAAATAACATAGCAAAATTGGTTTCTGTAGATTTTGATTTTCTAAAACCGTGTTGTGAGTCTGAAAACGATTCGTTTTTGTTATGAAAAAAGTTTCCATTCGCGCTTAGAAAATATATTTTTGTGAAAACTGACAAAAGAGAAATTGACCGTTAATTTTGAATTTAAATTTTATGCCCTTTTTTAAAAAGTGGCTAAATCGTATCTGGTTTGAAAATATCTGCAAATATTTCTGTGCACAAAGAATTGAAAATGTGAATTAACGAGTGTATAAAAGCAGGTACACAAATTTTCAATAAACAATCCGGAAATTCATCCAAACCAGATGAATATTTATTTTTTAGTTTACTGACTATTCTGAGGATTTCTTTAGCAGACGTTTTGGAAATAAACAGCGGGTCGAAGATTTTTTTGGAAGGTAATGATGTTGAAGTTTGCTGTTTTAGTCCCTTCGTGAGTTCAGCTGCAATTCTAGAAAAGCCTTGGTTGAATAGCTTAAGATACTAAGTAACGAGATAATGTGATCGTATTTTGTAGGATATTCGGCACTGCTTTAGTTTTGTTTCTAGCGTTTTTAAGTATCCTGATTATTTTTCATTATTTTTGCCTAAACTATTAATTTCCTTAAACATTTTTTGTATACTCGAAAGTAGACATGGAAACCGGGAGATATGATGTTTAGAAATAAAGTAAAGTGTAAGTTTGTTTTTACACAATGTTCTAATACCTTGTGGGACCAAGTATTATTTTTCTGTGAAATATGTAATTTTCTCTTTTTGAGAGGAAAACATGCGTTAATGTGAAATGAAAGGTTTGAGAAAAACATATTATATTTTTCTTTTCTGTCAATAGCGTTTTAAACTGTGTCCCATGATTCCTTCAACATGAAGTCCGTAAATAATTTTATGTTAACTTTAGTGAATGCTCTGCACACGCGTGTTTTATTTATTGCGTCAGTTTTATTGTTATTAGTTATATGTTATTAGTAACAGTACGCATTTGTGAATTGTGGTCACTGTAAACAAGATTAATAGTTTCATTTCATATCTAGTTGTGGTTTTGTTAATTATAAATTTTTCTATTGGTTTTTGTGAATTAAATGTATTCCGTGTAGATACATTCACTGTAATATCTAAATTAAAAGAATGCAGTAAATTGAGAAACTGCTCTTTTTCGTGAGATTCGCTCAGAAAATCAATATTGAAATTTCCACATACAACAATGGATTTAAAAGATAGATTACTAATTTTGTCCAGAGTTATCTCTATATTTTCTAAGAAAATAAAATGATCTGAAGCTCGCTTGCGCTCGAAGATGCAAAGTAAGATAGTTTTCAGTGTAGTAAGATGTATGACCGTTATTTCAAAAACTTGTTGAACTGCATATAAATTGAATTCTGACAAGAAGAGGGAATCGATATTATTGCTGACGTAAATACACGAACCTCCGTGAGTTGGGCCCTTATTTGATTCCCACGCTTTACAATACAACCCACAAGGTAAAAAAAAGAAATTTAAAGTGTGTTTAGATCATTATGAGACAACCAATGTGAAGTAAAAGAAACACCCATTTGACCTAGAACACATTACAATGCTGCCTCGATAAATTCAATTTTATTTGAAAGAGATGGCACATTATGATGCACTATTTGAAATGTTTTGTATGTATCTACACGGATGTTTCTCAGCTACCTTTAACTGTAATTTCTATTTGGTATTTGTTTCATTTTTACCTCGAGTGCGTGATCAAAGGACGTATCGTGATCCTGCAGTGACAGGAGGTGAGGAAGGAGGGGTGTAGATAAATGTAGATAAATGAATAATGAGAGATGTAGTATGAGGATTTGGTTCAGGGGATAAGAGAATTGGTTCCAAAGGGATCCTAGAAGATGGAAGAGAACTAGGAGGTGTGGGTGGGGATTAGGGTTGCCACCTTGCCAATTCCAGAAAACCGGAGACCGCTGCGACCGGGGGGGGGGTAATTACTGAAATCTAAAAAGAAATTGACGCAGACTTTTATTTATTTCTTCACAAATGTACCTTTATCTTAATGTTTCCAAGAAATAATTTTCTAAGAAAAAACGAATGAAAATTCGATCTTGTTTAAAATGAAGATATCGAATAGCATTCCCAGGGGATTATTCTTGAAACTGTTGCGCGATGCGATTCTCGAATAATCGCTAGATGCTGTCTCTGTCTGATATGCGTAGAAAGAGACAGCGGATGGCGATAACACGAGAATCGCAAGACCAATTTTCATGTTCTGCTCTTTATTTTTCTAATGAAGAAGGAATGGGCAGATTTCTGATGAAATAGAAAAAAGCTTTAAATTTTAAGTTGAAAAATCTATTTATTTTGTAAAAAATTTGAAAATGTATTGAAATTAAAAAAAAACGGATATAATTTTTCAAAAATCGGAGACAGGAGATGAAGCTCAAAAACCGGGGTCTCCGGTCGAAAACCGGAGAGGTGGCAACCCTAGTGGGGATGGGTTGATTTTCCGACAAGGTTAAGGTAAAGACCTGGTGTCTGGAGAAGTGTTTTTCTGAGAGAACGATTAGCTCAAATAATTTAACATGTGTGTCTCTCAGATGCAGTTTCAATTACTTGTTTGAGTGTTTAATTTATTTGCACACTATTGGTTTGTTGTACCATAAGGGCTGAGTCGAGACTATAATGTTCGTGTTTTGGACAGTTGTAGTTTGTCATCATGTTGTTCACATGAAAAGTGAACTCTCAAACTCATGTCATTCTTCCCACCCTTAATGATGGCTGTATCCCGCTTGATGAGGGTGTTTGTGTGGATGTCCAACTCACTGGTCACGTCGACAAAACTACCATTAGATTTAAACACACCCGTGAGAGAGAAATTTGATGGGAGTTTCCCACTAAGCAGGGAGGAGGAGATTTGTTGCCCATGGCTCTCTGCTAAAATCAGTACCTTTTTGATGGGCTCAGTGGGAATGTCTTTGTTTACTTGTGGACCAGGTAGCGCAATTATACGTGTCTTTGTTGCTTTGCGCTTGCTAGCCTGTTTGCGATGGTTTGAGGGTGGAGTGTCGATGATGAGAAGGGGCAGTGAGGATTGGGAATGCAAGGAAACTCATTGTCATAATCTAAAGCCGAAAAGAACGTCCTTTTAGTTGTTTTGTTTCTTAGTCGAATATTTGTGTAGTTTGTGTTGCTGTTTGCACGGAATTTGCGTTTCATTGCTATGTTTAAGTGGCTGGTGTGGGTCCGTGTCGGACCTTAGTCACTAGCGAAATCGGCTTTTGTGTTGCATTACGCCCTTACAATATCAGAGGGGTGTACTTGTCTCCTTTGCCCTATAGTGAGGACGTGTCGGGCTAGTTGTTTTAGCGTTGCCGGTGCTTCGTTAGTTGGAAAGGATTGATAGGCTTCCTTAAACGAAAGCCGTCTCAAGCATTGAGTGAATGACTGGATATCAAGTTTCTTCCTCAGTGTTTTGAACGACCTCTTTGAGCCTTCAGGACAAGTTCATTTACATTATTGTTCATATATCTGAAGGCATTCAGAAGGTGGGCTTTGAGAGTCTATAGAGTAGGAAGAGTATAGCAAATAGTAGCTATGTCATACATGCGTATCGAAGAGCGTGGTAAATATGAGAATTAACAAATAGATAAGAAATCTGACTAATGTAGAAAGTATCCAGTATCCCGACCCAATATCTTTTTAATTTAAGTGTGTTAAGTTATTTAATTTACATTACGAAATTATTTGAAATATAACAGGTATGTAATTCCAATTAGTTTTTAAAAGTTATTGATTAATCAAATGTGAAAGAATTTCAATGCGTTTAAAGTAATAGATCTAAGCTGCAATCTTAAATACAATTAGATTACTATTCTTTATCTTTTGTAAGGACACGAAATTCACCACTTTTATGTTAGACAATTTGAAACACAAAGTTCACGTTTTTCCTTTCTGTTATAGACGAAACTTTGAATTTTGAGGTTTTTCACAATTATCACAACACTTGCGCTAGTAGCTTAAAACCTAACGCAAATCTAAATTACTTTACAGAGCAAATAAGTATTGGAAGTCTTTAAACGCGTTCAAACACAGGTTTGTCCGTTACACCGTTTGTAAACCAATAGTTGTATTACTTATTTTTCACTTGTGACAATGCAAATCTCTTTTCAGCTTATGTGTAGCAAGTATACAAGTAAAAAAACGATTTAAGGTAGCTGAAAGATGTAGAAAAGTAATGAAAATTAAGTCAAATATTGAAGCACTGCCAGAGCACGTCAGTTACGTAAGCAAGCAAGTATTATTCTATATTAAGCAACTGGATTTATCCACATTTACTTTGCAGGGCCCGGCAATAGGAGTTCTTGTGTCGAAACTTCGCCGTTTTTTGACGCACGATTACAACACATTTTTTACTTAATTTATTAAATTGATAATTTTTAAACAGTTGAAAAAATCAGACCAAAATTGGAAAAGTTTCTTTCGTGAAATAAGTAATTGAAAGGGGGAAATACCTCCATGGCAACTTTGCAAACTATGGGATTTCTTTGAGGCAAATGTTCAAAAGAACAGCACGTTGCTTCGTGAGAGGGCAGATTTGGACAGCGGATTCGATATATTGTGCAGACGAAAAACTGCAGAGAAATGAACAGAGAGATATTATTTTCACATTGATGAATTGTGGATCGACAGCAATCTGTGTGGAAATGCTAGCAAAACGTGGGCCGTGGTTTGGCTCGCAAAGGAGATTTCTTCAGGATTTGCAGTTAGCCTCTATGTCAAACCTACAAAGGAGATTATCAAGGGCAAAATATTCCTAAAACTTTTGAATGATAGTTTAATTCAAAACTACAATATGCCTCCTGCATCTGTATGGCCAATGCTTCGTATCTACTGACCAATCGTTCGTATCACAAGAGACGCCTAGAAAAATACATATAGGAGTAACACCAAAATAAATGACGCAATAGAAAATAAGGACATTTCATGTGATGTGTCAATGAGAATAGTAACTCTCAAAAATTAAAGCAAAAAAGCCTGACTATAAAAAATACTCATATGTTGAACGACATATCTATGGGCTCCATGCGGATATAAGATGAAATGTCAGAAGAAGTCATTTGTCTGAGCATATCATTGTAACTGGAAACCAACTGAACTTTCACGTGAGCGTCCAGGTATAATATTGTAGGCAAATCGCTTAGAAAATTTACTAAGCTCACAAAATCGGCTTTTGCCAATGTAACACCTACACCTAATTTTTGAAGCAGCGGCAGATGATTTCTTTCGGCACCTGTCGTTGCTGGGCCATCGCATTCGATTTCATGTTATCCACGGTTGCAAAACGTCTCCCTTTGGCTCCCATTTTCAGATTTGGGAGAAGAATGAGCCCCTGGGTGCGATAACTGGAGAGTACGGTGGTCGACGAAACACAGGAACGTTATCGGAGAGGAATTTCTGCACAGCAAGCGATGTGTGGCTTGGTGCGTTATCGTGATGCAGACACCACTTTCCTTGCGACTTGACCCATCCTTCAAATCGCATCTCGCAAACTCTGGACAACTTTGACATAGAAATTTTCAGAAACAGACTGACAAGACGGTACGAACGCATAGTGCACAAAACTGTCGACAACAAAGTGACAGTCACCTACTTTGGATTTGACGTTCCTTGACTTTTTTACTTTCTCCTATACGTACGTATATACGAAGTAATATATTCAGTTTAGAAAAAGTTATAGCACCTCCAATAAAAAAGTGAAAAAGTGCGAAATCGTCATTTTCAGCTAAAAACTGATAAGAGGTGACCAAAAGGTACTGGTACTAGTCTCAAGTAAGTTTTGAATTAGTTCATTTACTGTCCGCTAGAAGGTGAATATTTGGTACCATATATAACGAGTATAGGGAACTTAAAATTGCAATTTCTGAGAAATCCGCACTTGTGTCACTTTTCTATTGGAGGTGCGTTATGTAATGCTGCGGAAAATCGATTTCGAAATTTCAACGGAAAAACCGATTTTGGGGTTCCCTGAAACCGAAAGTGTGTTTTTGAGTGTGTTTGTTTCAAAACGTCCTTCCGTCCATCCGTCCGTCTGTATGTGAACAACACTAGCGCATACACTAGTCGTAAGACTTTTTCCCTGTCGACCTAGCCTGTGTCAATTCGCTGGACCAATGTTAAAAGGTTTATGTGAGGAAAATTGAGAAAATGAGTTGTAAATGATTTAAGGTTCTTTGAATAACTTCAAACGATCTAGTTTATAAAGCGATCAAAAGATGACAGCACTCTCTAGATTGAGCAACATAGCTGTTGTGTATACGTTCTATGTAGAATTTCTCTTTGTCTTTGAGTTACAAAGTTGTATCTGAACATATATACTGCAATTTTCGCATTTCTGCCCCTGGCAGGTGTCAGCTGTTGACGGTTTCATCCAATCGGGAGCTCGAACGACACCATAGTGATATCACTATAGTGACGTTTGTGCTCCAGATTCGATGAAACTGTCAAGAGCTTTTACCTACCAAGTGCAGTGCTGTGAAAATCGCAGTATAATCCACGTGTTTTAAGAGCACACAGGTGATATAATTCCTAGGTTTTATGCTACTACATACACCTTTGTAATACGGAAGTTATATGAAGTTAAATGTTTTTCTCCCTTGCTATTATGAATTTTGAAAAGGAAGAATGCATTTATGGATTTGACACCAGTGATTACAGTCATTGTAAACAATCTGAAGTTATTCCTGTTGACGATGTAACTACTAAAAGGAACACAAATAAGGTAATATACACCGTATTATGAATTAAATAATTATATATAATTGATGCTAATTAGTCATTCAGTTTTATATTCAAATTTGTTATAGAGAATATATTTATTGGTAAATTATTTTCAAACCATTGTATGTAATGTAATATCTATTCATATCAAATTAATTTAGTGACTATGTTTATCAAGTTGAAAACATGTTCTCCATAGGTATGGTGAGAATTTTAAACTGAAAACAGAAAAACCGGATCTAATTCTCACAGGAATAGCTGAAAGGTAAAAAACTTATCATATCTAGTTTGATAATTACATCACGCATAGTAATGTGTAGCATTATGGTGCAACATTTAAAAAAAATCATATTGACTCTATGAATCCGGTAAATCATATGTCGTATTATTTTGTCTCAAATGAATTTAATAAAAATTTCATTTATTTTCATTTTTCTATATTTCTATATATTAAATGGACGTATTGAAGAGGAGCAGCTTAAGCTCATCGTCATTGTCGTTAGTACTGAATCAGCAATTTCAATTATACTTGCAAATAATGCACCAGCTATCGTTAACTGCCCAGACACGCAAGTAACTCCTGAAGGTATTTTAATTGAATGCTTCCAAGAGTCAGTGCAATGTCATTAGGCAGATAAAATAGGAGAGAATAGTAAGCAGGTACGTAGGAAGACCACAATTTTTTTGGATTGAAATTGTAGGCTAATAAGACGCAGACTCTTTGCCAAGCTGGAAGAAGCTATGTTTCAGTTCGAAATAAAGTAGTTCCAGCAAAATCAGTGAAAGCTACGAGTAACTGCTTAGCAAAGTCCAAATTTGAGTGTAAAGTCATTACGGATGGTGAAAACACACATTTTCTACATTCTATCTACTCAGCCCTGAAGAAAAAGAGCTTTTCCTTCTTTACACAACAGATAGACTCAATCTGGAAAATAGACGAAGTGGAAATACAAAGGAAAACTCAAGGTGCAAGTACACTTTTTATATAATTTTAGTGTTAATGAAAATCAAATTGAAGTGTGTAAAAATTTCTACTTGGTTACCCTCAATATAAGCCAGAAGCCAGTCTATAATCTTCACAAGAACAAATGTTCTATTTTAGGAACCCCTGGAATTTCAAAACAGAGTAGCCACACAAAAAGGGCTGTTTCTGAAGAAATGAAACTGGTAGTAAGGTAACACATAGATTGTTTCCCACGAGTTGAATCCCACTTGCAGAAGCAACTCATCTAGGGAACACTTAGAGTTTGGTTTGCATATTGCAGTAATTTATAGGTTATACGTAGAAGAGAAGGAAAATAAAAAGGAACCATATGTGAAAGAGTGTACATATTGGCAAATCTTTGTCAGTGAATACAATTTTTTCTTTGAAAAACCAAAGAAACATCGTCGTGATCTTTGTGAAGAGGCAAGCATCAATAAAATTGAAAGTAGGATGTCAGCAGAAGCAGTAAGATTCTTTGAAGAGGCAAAAGATAGAGTAGCAAGAGAGGAGAGGAACAATGATAGAGAAAAAAATTCACATGTCCTGTGTTTTGATTTACAAAATGTTATATCCTGTCCAGAAGCAGAAATCAGTACATTCATTTATCACAGTAAGCTACATGTCCGTACTCATTTCTCTCTAACGGGTCAAGTATATTGTTGAATATGGAATGAAAGCATGATGGGCAGAACTGGCAATGACATAGCAAGGGCACTTCATAAAATTTTGAAAGCAGTGGTAAATGATAATCCTAACATAACAGAACTAATACTATGGTGTGATTCTTGTGTTCTCCAAAATAGAAATTCTGTTATGTCATTTGTCATAACTCATTTATGGAACAGCATACTAGCATACAGAACATTCTTATGATTATTTTCTACTCCAGGCCATTCTTCAGTTCAAGAAATTGATGCTTGGCATAGTTGCATAGCAAGATGTTTTTCTAAAAGAGAGTTATATTCCCAGTTTACTTGCTACACCTGCTGTTGTTTGCATGTAAACGGAAACTTTTTAAATTAATTCAGAGGCAATCTCATGATTTTTATGATTTTCAAGCATGCTCAAAACGTTTTAATTACAAATAAATTCCGTTTACAGAAGTGACAGCCCTAATGTTTACAGTGGAAGCAGAATCACAGTGAGAAAGAATATTATAACATAAACTTAAAATACCTGACAATGGTTTCCAGAAAATCTAATGAATTTAGAATTATTCCAATACCAAAAGTAGCTAAATTCGTAAAAACGATGGCAAAAAATAAGATAATCTCTCAAGACAATGATGAAATTCATGTTAGAGTTTGAAAGATATTTCTTTGAAAATCTTATGCAATACAGAACCCAAAAGAAAGCATCAAAGAGCAAACCGTGATGACAAGGTAGTAGTATTTATTATTTTTGATTATTCATATTTAAAGAGAGCATTTGAACTTGAATGCCTTTATTATGATTGTTTATGTTTTCGCTGTCCCCAAATTTTCTTCATGTGTTCACTATGTTTGTTTCACTCCGCTGTCCATTTACATCGTGCTCTCTTCTGTGTTGTGGTGTCGAATGTATATATTTTTTTTAGTGTTAGTGCATTCTTTCCTATCTTCTGCATTATTTATTGTTAGTATGTTTGCCTGAGGTCTTCCTCAACTTCTTTTATCCACTTGTTTCAATTATTATTTCTTACATATTATTGTGGTTTGAAATTTATCAAAGACCAACAATGTTTGATGTTTCTCGTAATTGCTCACAGAATGTAATATGAAGCTTTATATTGTAAGGAAATTGAAAGTATTAAAACATTTTTTGATTCAAAATTACATTTTTTAATAAAAATATGTATTCTACACCTTTTCCCTATAATCCGCAGATAACTACTGTTTTTAGAAGTGAAATGCTTACACACAGCTTTGTTGCTTCAAATAATCCGTATTTTAAGGATTACAAAGTCCAATGTTAACAATCATGTTTAATAATGTGCTCGAAAAAGATGCATTTAACAAGAAACAAAGTTGCATTTGATCTCTATTATCGTGTTTCATAATTCGCACTAAAGTTTATGAATACCTGACTCTGAAAAGATATAATGATGATCAAAACTTCGATGGCCTGTTTCTCGGTAGCAGCTCTGCGTTGCGTACAACCTTGTAATATTTAACCAGCGAAATCTCTGTGATTGTGAAAAATATTGATTAATTTTTGGGGGTACCTTACATGAAGATCCAGAGACAATTTCAATTTTTTTTTTCTAAAACTGCTCCAAAATTTTTCTTTAAATTTCTTGTAAGAATATATTGAGATACATTTATGTAGATGGCCCAGACCCGATTTTTTTTGAAAATTGCAAATGTATGAATTTTTTCAGCGTTTTCCTATAACTAAAAAATTGAAAATAGAGATTTTTCCTTCAAACTAGATTTGTTCTCCATACATACTTTCACTAAGGTCATGTTTATTTTTTTGAAACTTTTAGTAGTTTTCGCCAAATATTGCGTGCAATATATGCAAATTTAACGAATAAGGGAGATAAGACAAGATATATTCAAAAACGGCTCCAATTTTTTTCGTTGATGAGGAAGAATTGTATTAAGTCGGCTGAGGGTAGATAGTCGCAGCAGAGGCATTTCATTCGAGGCAGAGCTAGAGCAAGTCAAGTTCGCGATTAATTTAACAGAAATAACTGAATTCCAAAAGGAGTAAATAGTCGAGGGTATTACGGGAACATTTGGAATATTTTCTTACGGTAGGCAAAAGCGTGATAATAGGAGTGTGGAGAACATTCCATGCATAACATCGAGCCCGAGAAGAACGTCTGAAAAGTCATTGCAGTTAGCTTAAGAAACTTTATTCAAAACCGTACGGTACCTTAATTTTGGACAGAGGAAAGGTTAATTATTTCGTTCATGAGTTGAAAAGAATTTTGTAAGAATGTCAGAAGAAATGTTAAATTCTTAATTTTTTGAAAGAAAAAAAGGCAGATAATTTATAGTAATTGCCAGCAATTCAACAATTAGTATTAATCCACAGGACTTCCAGGGATCGTAATTCTGTGTATGAGATAACACGTCCACATGCAGCAGGTAAGTAGAGAGATTTATGTCAAAACCCAAAATTCAATTTAAAACTGAAATTAATGTAATAATAATAATAATAATAATAATAATAATAATAATAATAATAATAATAATAATTTAACATTGAGAGAATTTATGAGCACAGCAAGGCAACGAAAGAAATAATATTAACAATAGCAAAGAACGTAATCCCTTCATAATATTCATAAGATTGTAAGTAGTATCATGATTTATTAATATTAAGATTAGTAGGAGAAATGGATATTTAACAAATGACTTGCCCAACTTGGGGTAACAAATATGTAAGTTTGGTAGAAGGGGTAAGTATTCAAAATACCCATTAGCTCTTCTTGGGCATTTAGTGTACACAAATCTGAAGTAATCCTCCGTAAAGTGTTTGTCTGTGGCCCATGACGTCTGAGTGAGTTGTTGTCTTTAATCCACTTGGCAACAGACTCGGCACATTTGCTCATGGGTTTCCAGACGGTTATCCGGCCAGGAAACCTTGGTGTCTCGAGTTGCTAAACTTTCGTGACATTACAAAGCGTAGTTAAACAATGCCGACTTGGTTATTGGTGAGATAACATTTATGAAAGTTTTCAGAATAGATGGTACGAAAGTATTGGAATATAAAACCGTTAAAGTGGTTTTCTAAGTAGATGGGATACTTAAGAAATTTAACGCATATATTAAATATTTAATTATAGATTCGACTGTTCGTGAATTTCAATTAGTATGTTTACAGTTTTATGTTTACGTGTTTGAGAGCTGGCGAAAGTTGTGCAGGATATTTCATAAAAATATATGAAAAAGTTTTGACAATTAAAAAAAAATATTTCCATATAAAAGTTTTTGTGACCCTGGTTTGACATCATAATATTGTTATCCACATATTCACAGAGATATCAATTTAATCGAAATGTTTAATAATATCTTAAACAGAAATATTCAATACTTAAAATATTCTAAATTAAAGTGTTAAAATCAATTAAGTGCCGAAATTTAATTTGTACTGCAAACACGTGAACGTGAACTTGATTCTTCAAATTAATCAGAACTGAACTCAACATGTGTTAAATGTTACATCAACTGACGTTTTCTTACAAGCAATTACGTGGCATGCGTCCTCTATTTGTCAAAATCTGTTGCCAACATAACAAGTGTAAGTTTTCATGAGCCGTTTTGCCAACTGTACGGTGAATGGGATGCAGCACAACATCGGTGATTATTTCAAGTTAGTATACATTTTCAAAGGCATATACCTGTTTAGTGGGTTATTGGGAACTTTTTCCTTTCATTGACTATTTTTTTTTAAATACACAATGTTATATGAAAATCCGGAAGGCCGTATTTTCCCAGTTACTGTGTAAATGCGTTGGATAGACTCAAGAATATTTTAGGTTAATCACGTCGACTATAGGCCGAAGTCTTGTTGCGAAATTGGACACACAACAAATCTTCATTGAGTCTTAGTAATTGATCAAATTAAAGTATGATATGTAAATATGACGCCTTTCCACTCACGCCAATCACTGTAAATGCTTACAAAAACACACAAGTCCTGCTATGATTCAATCCACACTTCCCTTTTAAAATCTATCTGGCTGGCACTGTTACCGAGGTAATGCACAAAAATGCATCGATTTCCAGCAAGTAAATTACACATCAATTAAATAACTTCTAAATGCACCTCGACTGATCAAACAAATTATCCGTACGTTCTGGTGTTTCTCATTGGAAACTTGATGACTGACAAAATGCTTCAAGAATAGGGGATTTATCTCCATTCTGTAGTTTCCGATCCCGTTGATTTAGGTCTACTGGAGGCCTTGCATCAGAGTACTTAATATACTTAAAAATAGCACTCATGGAAGGGTGCCATTTTTTTCAGAATTAACCAAAATGATCTCAATTCTGCATATTTACTAATTTGTGAGAAAATAACAAGAATGTTAAACACTTATATTAACACGTGTACGAAAATAGCGAGCTGTTAAGAAAGCAGTTAGTCCTATTGATAACCCCAAAGTAAAAATCTTCGAAGAGCTTTTTATTCTTGTTTATAAATAAAATATTTGTCGAGAGTTCACTTGGTTTTATCAGTTTAAATGTCGACATATTAACCTACTACATTCGTACCTTTGATTTGAGACTCCTCATATATTTAGTACAAACATTTATAACAAATATATGTGAATAACTCTAACCATGAAATGTTGTTTAAGAAAATACGAAGTACATGTCTGGATCTCATGTTTGCATGTACGTTTATAGGTTATATAAGTATATTCAAATTAAACTGGTCGCATTTAATTTCAAAATTGAGGCTGACCAACATTTATGAAACGTATCTATGGACATCGTATCATCCACTAGTTAAAATATTTGTTATTCACACGTTTGGTTCACATGTTAATGTAAATATCCTAACCTTACTACGAAAGTTAAAAGCAAAAAAAAGTAAATGACTTTTGTGTCTGTTTATTCTCTACTGTGTTGCTTATTGAGTAATCTGATACCATTTTCTACATATGGCGTGTATACTGATTTACCGTAACTTTTCCAGCTCTCCTCTTCATAACAGATTTAGCCAACTTGCGGCTCATTCGCCGGCCAAGAGTCCTATCTCCTTTTGAATTTCTTTCCATTTCCACGTATTCCACTTACAAACGAACTTGAATCAAACTCCAAACTCGTGAATGTATACGCGTTCCACAGCATTTGTTATTAAGAGGCGCCCTGCGTCCTTTGCAAAAATTAATGTCTTGAGCAGACTGAATTTGCTTACTTACAATAAGATTCTTCCTCTGGATTTAAATAAAAAAAGAACAATCAGTAGATGGAAACCAAAGGTACTCTATATGTGTCATGGAGACGCCTGAGATGTTTGACTGAACATTCCAAACACGCAGCAGAGAATAAATTAATACCAACATGGAATTCGAGGATTATGAAGATATGTTTACTTTTGAAGAGTGGTCATTTCAGCATCCACCGTCAGATGGGAATGATGCGAAAACGTTTGATGAACTGTGTGAGGAGGTTTTAAGACTTAGTTACGCTTGTGATAAGGAAATCAGTGTTGTACACGAGTCGCCATCTAACGTTAGTGAAGTTAGTAGTAGTAGTAAAAGCCACGAGGACACTGAAGTGAAACGTGTTCATGCAGTTGAATCAGTGATCACGAGTGACACTTCGCTAACGAGTCATTTGAAACCTGATCGAGACTGTCACTTTCAACAAGACTTTGTAGCAGACGGAGCTCAAACAGCAAACGATTTTACGTCATTAGTGGAGAAACACGACACCAGTCCACAATATTCATCAGAGAAAGGTAATATTTCAACTGAAATGGTAAGCGCAGGCTGCGAAGCGCAATGTTTGGAAGACAAGTTGGTTTCAAAGAACTCTGCAGAATTTCCTATGCAGGTGGCCATGAACGTGACCACCTGGAACGCTGGGGAAACCACCTTGGATCCTAATCTCCACTCTACCCACAATGCGTCTTCACAAGACGAAAAGCAACTGCACAGCTCAACCGACACCTTGCAACATACACCTGAACAAACTCTTTGCAAAAATATTTTGTGTGAAGAAACAGAAGTTTTAATTTCAACTGACACAAATGGCGAGAATACTCAGACTGAAAACTGTATGTGCAATGAAGACATTTCTGTCGCAAGTGAAATACAGTCTGATGAGCAAAATGTATTGTCAGACATAACTACGAGTTTGATTCAGAATACGCACATTGAAAATGAAAGTTCTAAAGATGCTGTGAATGATAGTAGCATACCAGACAATGAATGCGGGATGAAGGCGCAGAATAGAATGATAGAGTTTCAAATAAAAGTTGACGTGAACAAGGAAACAAAAAGTGTTTCTGTATCAAAAGATAATTCAAATTTAGTTTCTGAAATGGCAAAATCTCTTTCACCTATAAATTCTTCTTCTCAGATCCCTGAAGTTGCAAACGTTGACTGTGTTACAGGTGCGGCGAGAAATGAACTTAACGATAGTGAAGCATCAGAGAAACAGTTTTCTTCTCCAGAAACGTTTCATAAAGCTCCTCCTTTTGAAGCAGCGTTACCATCTTCGTTTCCTCCAAACCAGAAAAATAACGAAGAACGCACCGATACTTTTTTGACAAAAAGTAATGAAGATACTTCGCCCAGTGTTATTACCTGTGGTTCGGAGCCGGAAAACGTTCTATCACCAAAGGACTCAAAATCAAATGTCCAAGAATTAGGTAATGAAATGTATCAAAATAGTGAGAGTAACGTAGAAGCTAGGACGAATTTTAAGAAAGAAAAAAATCAAACTTTTAATTCATTTTCTGTTATCAATGATGTAGAAGTAAACGCTGTTATAAATGACGTACAAGTAAACGCTGAAATTTTATTTTGCACAAGAAATTCCTTAGATAATAAACTGAAAGAAAATGTTCAATCAGTGGAACTTCCAAAGATCCAACAGGAAAGTGAAAGTAGGGTCATAAAGGACGCGAGAACTGTGAAAAGTAAATTAGTACTGCGAAGAACGCGAAATGAAACAAGCGGTTTACATAATGAACACATTTCTAATAATTCAAAGAAAAGCCCTCAGAATCATCTTCAAGTTAAAAAGAGAAGATTTAAATCAAGACCACCAGTATCGCAGGAAAGAATTAAGACTTATTCAAACAAGAAACGTTCCGAAAAACTTCTTCAATCTACAAGTGAAGCGAAAGCTGCAAATATTTCGAATGATAAACCCACTGTATCCATAACTCATGGATCAGAGAAAGAGAGCACTACATTGAGTAAATCTGCTGCCATGGGATCACAAGAAGCTATGGATGAAGATAATTTGAAAAGTATTACTTTAGACATTCAAGAGTCAGAAAATAAGCTTGAATTGATTGAGGTCATTACTCTACCACAAACTTGGAAGATGGTGGATATTTCAGAAACATTTACACCTGAATTTGTAGTGAGCACCGCAAAAGAATCTGTTGCCGATGAAGGAAAAGAAGAATTCGTATTACCTATATCATACAGCAGAGAGCCTGAAACTGTCATTGCAAATGATCAACCAGAGAAGCAAATGAATAACATAAGTAAAGAAGTAATCTATCTTCAAACCACTGACACCATAACTACTATAGATAACACAACTGCTTCAAAAACTCCCCCTATTGATGAAATAAATTGCTGTGAACAAAATCCCACGGCTACAATTGAGATAAATACAAACAAACAGGTTTCAAAAGGTACACTAAGAACGGTAATAAATGTGAAACACAATTGCACTTCACCCGAAGGTGAATCGAGCGGCATTAGTCATCAGTCAAATGCTTCTGGTGAAGAGAGGATAATGACATCCCGTACTAAAGGTGCAGCCAGAATATTGCCATTTTCGAGATACGCTGGACCATCGCTAGCTTTAGGCCCTTACCGTTCAACGCTCAACGAAACTAGTACAATTGGGGCAGCACAAAGAACAGACGTTCGTTCCTTGGAAAAAGAATCTGATCTTCATTCACCCCAGAGAAACGTCGCCAAAGATAACAATGAATTAATTGTAGTTGAACTTAATGAGCAGTCAGGGCGAGTGTTTCAACCCAAAACGTACGAAAGAAAAATAATTAGATATGATTACATTACTCCAAAGATTGACAACAGAGACCCACGATCACGCAAGAGAGTGGCTGATTCCCTGACACCTGAGGTTAATGAAACATCCAGCCAAGTTTCACTCGATAATAAATCTGAAAGCACCGCCCCAAATGAAGAACCAATGATGTCGCTTCCGAAAAAACCTAGATTAGTTTCTGCGGAGAAATCACTTACCGTGAATGGTAATTCTGGAAATGAATCTTCAATTCAATCGAAAGTGGATATCGAGAAGATTGACCCGTTAGAGGTAAATTCCCAGAATGAAATTCAAAATTCTAAAAATCTGGAAAATACTTCAGAGAAACAACTTGAAAAACCTAGTATGCCAAGCATACTCCTGACCCAAGAAGATGAAAATCTCGAAGGGGGAACAACTCGTATTATTCACAGACTTGAAAATCAGAGTAATCTTACTTCTACAGAGATTAATCAGGCTGATAATTCTCAAGACGAAACGCCGTCAAATGTGAACGAGTCGCTTTGCCAAACCCCCTTTTCCGACACTTCTTCGAACATTTTCAATGCCGAAACCATTAAAGCCATCTGCGCTTCTGAAAAGGCCGAAATGTCCCTTCCATCTCCAGCTCAATCTACTGAATCTGGAAAGAGCTTCGCCGTTGAACCTACTAAAAACCTTCGACATCCTTCGAGGAACTCAAGAGCAGGAATCATGAGAAAAAGTTGCGACAGCAGGTGCGAGCCGTCTTTATCGACCAGGAAATCCAGGGTGGACATTCTGCGAAGCCAAGCCAAGTTTCTACGAAGTGCTCCCCACAGGAGTTCATCGCAAAACGCCAAAACCGAAGGTGAAAAGAAAACAAGTATCGAAAGCGCTTTAACATCAAGTCATCCACGCTCTGAGAGTCAAGTCAAACAAAAGCCTTGTACTGAAGGTTCTAAACCCAGCGAGGGTGCTCCATCTGCTTCCGAACTCGCACAGACAGCGACGGAAAGTGAAATCCGAGCGTGTCCAGTTCGTTTCGGTACCGCCTCTGCGACCAGGACCGTGCGACGACTGCGTC
The DNA here is from genome assembly GCA_017312745.1 of Gryllus bimaculatus. NCBI lineage: Eukaryota > Metazoa > Arthropoda > Insecta > Orthoptera > Gryllidae > Gryllus > Gryllus bimaculatus. Next base: position 5,095,905 of record BOPP01000058.1, on the reverse strand, counting down.
GGAACTCCGCCCCCCTTCCTCTCCCAGACCCCTCCTCCTCCTCCACGCAAGGAGCAGCGGCTTCGACATCGGGGCGCGTGCTGCGACGGAGAGTTCACCCGCCCACGCAGCCGGCCGCCCCCACTCCGCCCACCGCCTGACGCAGCGCTGTAAGTGGCTCCCGCACCTCATACGCAGTTTAAGTTGCTCAATCTTTTTTTTTTTTTTTTTACAATTGTAAAAAGGATGAAAATATTTAAGAAAAAAATACAACGTAAATAGGTGATGTATTTTTAAATTATTCAAACAGAAATACTTTAATTATGCAAAAATACTTTAGTTATAGCTCCTTTAATGGGTCATGGTCTGGCATTAACTAGATGAAATGGATGATTTTGATGTGTTAACATTAATTTACTCCTCTTGAATATAATGTAGTTAACTAAACAAGAAGAAAATCAACAAAAGAATAAAGTAATATTAAGAAAAAAATCCAAACATACAACTGATAAACATAAAATAGATTGATTCCAAAACCACCTACCAAAATAATAAATCTTAATAAAATTATGCATCTCACGTATTTAATAACACAACTATTTTTTTCCATTGAATGAATATTTTTTCTCAATATCGTTTTCTAAAAATATATTGGAAATTTCTGAGAAAGAAATATCCTTTATATTGGATTTTATGGTGCTGCAGCTAGAGTATCAACATTCAATCATGACTTCTCATTTCATTTAGTAGATTAACAAATTAGTTTTTAAATATCGAAAATGAGGACATGTAGGAGGATAATTTTTCAGGAAGGACAGTACCTACAAAAGGACTGACATCCGGAGGGCGATTGGTCACCTTATACGCAGTTACATTTTAATTAACTAGTGATATAATAGTTGTTTATCCACTTTCTTTAGGTAAAGTCAAACATTATGCCATTATTTTCGGATTCGTTATGATGTACTTTACCACCCTAGTGTGGTAATGTATTTCGTTATGACACTAAGGCTGAAAAGTAATGGCGTTCTTTGGCACTATTCTTTGAAAATATTTTGAACTTTCTACAGTTATATGCTGAACACACTAAAGGCATTGTGAATATTATTATTCTAATCACAAATATAAATTAAATGCAGATAAACGAAAATACATTAATATAGAAATAAGATCTGATGTAAACAACACGCCTCCATCAGGCACCTGTTATGTTTTTTTCTGTAAAAAAACATGGTGGCGTCGAGTGTCGACCAAAAGAGCTGAAACCATAAGGTCAGCCACTCTTCGTAGTATATTCTAGTTCCTTGATTATTTTATATTAGTCTAGACGTCTGCATTGGTTATTAGATCGGAGAGATGTTACGATATGCGCATTGGTATTGCTTCATACGATGCGATTGTTTCATTTGTTACCATTGTTACTAACGTTTCATGTTGTGTGAAGGTTTTGGACATGATTACAATGACCTTCTGGCTCGTTTTGCACTGCCGAAAAATATATCGGAAACTAGTCTGGTGACCTCCAGCAGAGCAAAGTCCTTCCGAAGACAAATATTCTCTCCAGTATTCTTTGCTTTTGTGGAATGTTATGCTAAGAGAAAGAATAGCATCACTAGGGACCTTTGTAAAAATTAATATCGTTTACGTGCGAAATTTATAACTAGAATAAGAGTACTATAATTAATACTCTTTACACATACACATATGCAAATATGGAGTGAAATATTTTTTCTATTAAACGCTAAGCTTGGAATAATACATCTCAAATGTCTCATTTTGTAGATTAAGGCGTGAGGAAAATACTTGTGTTCCCTTCTGTGCTAAAAAAATAAGTTTCAATGCTCTAAACTGCATTATGAATAATAGGGTGTTGCAGCACGTTGTATCTAGCTTTATTTATTTATATTATTATTTATATTATTTTTATTTATTTAGCTATATTTATTTCATTTAAAATAGTTGTAACATATTTATTGTAGCTTTATAACACTATAAATTGTAGCTATTTGCCCTGCTTCACGATGAAATCTTTAACTATGCAAAACCACACATTTCTCCTGCGCTCAATGAGCTTAAAAAGGGGTACAAGGTTTTCTCTTCGGTATTAATATACAGATCGAGGCTAGGAGTTGTTCACTTAGTCCGAAGAATATATGCACACTGACGTTACAGAGGAGGTAGACGGCTCCACTAAATGCCGCTTCCCAAACATCGACTTTACGACAGCAACATTCGCATAAAAGTGCCACATGCTCGACAGAAACGCCATTTTGATGTATGATTTTGATTTTTCAAAAATTACACAAATGTAATTTTCCTTATATATTACTCACATCGTTAATTTTCACATTACCAGCGATTCGTAATCATTATTGTAATTGTGAGAACAAGTGCTTCAAATGGTAGTATCTGATGAAGTTTCTCGAAAACTCAAAATTTTTCAGTGAAATTGAGCTCAAATTGCGCATTTTTAGAAAAGACAGTTTCTCGAAACGTTTTGTACAGATATTCTGAATTCCATGACAAATACGCCAAATTTAATATTCTCCTACCCAAAGGATTTTTTTTGAAATATCTCTCATGTTGTTAATATTTATATTACGGGAATTATTGGTTTCGTAAAAAAAAGTGTGCTTCAAAGGATTTCTTGAGAAGTTTCTTGAAAATTCATAACTTTTCTGTGAAAATAAGCTCAAAACTGTGCATTTTCAGAAACACTTAATTAACTTTTTTCACGAACGACTGCAATTATTTAAATGAAAATTTGCCTATAGGATTGTTTTACTCGTCTGAAAGATTTCTAAATGCATATTTCAATTCTTCTATTAAAACACAGTAAATTGTGAAAAAATGTTTTGGCGCCGAAATGTAGCATCTGGGCCGAGGGAGAAGGGGCTATCCCAAAAACCTTGCCTAAAGATGTTTGGAAACTAAGTGGTACGAGAAAGTCTGTGCCATTTTTGTTGCACCTCTAATTTTTGTTATTATTTTTTAATATTCTCTACATTTCACTCAATATTTCGCGAAATTTACAAACATTCCTTATGACATTATTAACAATGACTTATAGAACTTATTTTGAAGAACAAATATACTCAAACTACTGCAAAAATCAAACTACTTACTCTTTCGAAAATTTAAAATTGTCAGTAGAAATCGCACCTACGCCAGCCATCGGTACGTATTTCCATCTATTCTTACCCGACATTTGAAGAAAAAATGGACCTGTTTTTGAGAAAATATTCAAAATGTCTCAGTGTCGTCATGTAAAGTACCGCGACAATTTAAGGAAATCTTTTCAAAATGGCATGGCTTTGTATTGGGCCAGGTAGATTGAGAAATATTCATTTTGGCAATAATTCTACGAAAAGTTTGTTGTTCACAGACGGACGGACTTTTGAATGCCATAGAAGACACAGACTTACTCAAACTTGAGGATTTCCTCATCTCTTTAACCCTGGCTATATTTTCGGTTTTGTCCAACCCTCGTCTCTTCTGTCTTCTATTGGTACCTAAAAGACAATATTTTTTAATTTTTGTCATTTTTTTAATTCTAAATAGTAGGATTGAAATATAACTTTATTATACGAGTTCGATTCAAATGAAAACTTTAATTATTTTTTAAATGTTATTTATTGTACACACATGGAACAAAACTGGATCACTTTTCGACATAGTCTTCCCCACGCTCAATGCATGTCTACCCGTGCTTCTGAAGTGCCTGAATTCCCGTAGAAAAAAAATTTTTTGGAGACGGCGCAACCACTCTTGCACCGCGTGGCGTACCTCATCATCCGAATGGAACTTCTTGCCGCCCATTGCTTCTTTGGGTGGCCCAAAGATGTGGAAATCGCTCGGTGCAAGATCGGGCGAGTAAGGTGGATGTGAGGGGCATTCAAATCTCAGATCTGTTATTGTCTCAACAGTTGCACGTGCATTGTCGTGTTGCAGCAGAACACCTGCCGATAGCATTCCACGTCGGTTCGTTTTGATGGCATTGCTGTTTCAATTCCGAGGACAGTTGTCGGGGCACGCATCTTGCACTTTTGAAATTGGAACATATCATGCACAATGTGATGTGATGAATCATGACTACTGTGTACAGCTTTTGCAATGTCGTCTAATGTCACTCGGCGGTTGTCCATCACGATTGCTTCAACGGCTGCAATGGTCTCTGGAATCACATCGCGATGTGCCTGGCCTGGACGCAGAGCGTCGTCCACGGATGCCACACCGATGCGAACAGTCGATACCATTCGTTCACTCGCTGCTGTTGCAAGCAGGCGTCATCATACTGAACCTTCATTCGTCGAAGAATGCCAATATGTTTCACACCGTCATTTCTCAAAACTGAACCACAAAACGCCGTTCCTCTCTGGTACACGTTGCTTGTGGGGTAGCCATTGGTACACTGTTCCTGCGCCGGAGTCTGTGTTTCTTCACAATGACGGCAACTAGGAGACATATGGCTCACTATTGCCAACTTACAGGTCACTAGCAACTTACAGGTCACTAGCGCCACATTTGGATTTTTTATTATACTTTTACGGTTTTTATTTGAATTGCCCTCGTAGTAGCACTATCTGTACTTTGACTCAATGTTTTTGGTAATATGGTAAAAAAAATTGAAATTGTAAACATTTCGCTGCGCTTCGTTTGACATGCTGTCAGTTTGAAAAATGACTACGAGGTGGTTTTTAAATTCTTTGAATACTTTTCATTGTTGCCAGACGTGGTCGTATGATGTTGATATTTTTATGAAGGGAAATAGATTTAAGGAAGATTATAAGTTTAACTTAGAACTAACAAAATACACTTATTTTACTTTATGGATTTTGATAGCTGTTTATAGTATTCATAATTCTGAAATTCACTTCAAGAAAAACAAACTAAACATGTGTGAAATTATCTTTGCTTTTCTGTATAATATGCTGCAAATACTTCAACAGTTATATTTATTCATGTTTGTATTATTGTAAACGTAGAAATGACTACTGTTCCGATCACAATTCACCAGAGGCGCTTCATTTTAATTGGACTCTTTTTAATAGTACCTCTTGTTTATTATTTCACCTTTTATAGCACCAAGGTGTATACAAAAGGTGCTGTTATAGCACCTCTTGTTTATTACATTTGTAATACATTTTGACTAATCTCTTGCAGCTCTGCCGACGCAGCAGCACCACGAGTAATGCAGGGCTACAAATACAGAGCAGGAGGCGGCAGCAGCCGCAGCTGCTACAGTAATGGGGCTTCTCTGAAGATGCCGATCCATCCATGTATGTCAGTAGCATATGGAACCCTCGGAAGTATGCGTACTGTATTGTCCATACTCATTTTTCTTGGAAATAAAACAATATATTAGATTTTGTAACGCGTGGCAATTTTTTGTAGTTTGGTGTTACCAGCACGAATACCACTAATGACGTACGATTTCTTTTCTGCGTTTTCAGAACAGTTTTAGTAGAGAATCAGCTATATCATTATTGTTTTCAATTTTTCGTCTGTTGACCCCTTCGGGAAGCGCGCCTTTTTCACTTCAGAGAGCAGACTCGCTTTGTACTTTTTATAACACATTTATTTGATGTTTTCACATATTTATTTACTCTTATAAATTTGATTGTCGTTTTTTTTTATCTTAGATCACTTGTAAAATATAATTGTATTGTTATTGCAACAAAAATTAAACTCTATGTGAGAAGCGGCATGTAAGAAAAGTACAAACCAGTACACGTGCATTCAATTCAACCTGTGTTGCCTCTAACTATCCGTTCAACAATCAGTTTGAACACGTGGCAGAGTTGGACAAGTGTCTGGCAAAGGAATACACGTCAAAACCACGTTGCCATGACATACAGGTTCTTCGACAAACTAGTGGTGCTAAAACAGCACTTTCTCGCCTTTAGTAATAGTTAATATAATATTAGTTATTTCTTCGCCAGTTTATTTATTCGGCAACTGCCTGGACGGTTTTTTTTCAATGGCAAATTTGAAAGATATGCAGGTAAATTCATTTGGATTAAACATAGACCATATGGTTTTGATCTCAATAGGCGATATCCTGTAAATTCTTCCTCCATACATATTTCTTAAATGCCGTAATAACGAAATGGATTGTGTACTACGAGTCTCCCAGTGGTCTGGTAAATATTTTCAGCAGCACGGAGACATTGAGGAACAAAATTGTTAGCATTTTCTTTCCTAAAAGCACTTCTTACTTCGTGATGAATTAACATTACCTATACAACTGACAACATTATATTAGATTATATTTATTCAGTCAAAAATACAGTAAAAACTATGTGACGTAGGGGGGAAAAGATTATCTGCGCACTTTTTCTTGAATTCCAGAATCTCTTCCCGTCATTTATACTATAAATAGTTGAAAGATAAGTAAAAGTTTAACATAAATAAATAAAAATATATTTTAAAAATAAATTTTAAAAGTCGCCAAATTATTGATATTTGAAAATTAGTCATGGATATTAGATCCATGACTTCCCGCTGCTATGTATCTGAATGGAGTTTCTTAAAATGTTCTTGCTTTCGCAAAATAAGGCTATTTTCGTCCATGTACCAATAAGAATATTGCTCGATCACTTAATAGCATCAGAACATATTCGCATCGATTTGTTTTAATTTCATCGCTCCAATTTTACTCGGGTAAATGATTTTCTTGAAATTTACGTTGACTTTACTTCAGTGTAAGTCTGAGATTCTTGTCAATACAATCAAAAATTAATGTGCGATGTTCAATAACTTTCTGCTTTCTCTTACCACCCCGTGGTTTGCTTTTGTGTTGAATCTTCGCGCATTTATAAGCAGAAGACCTTTTTACTCCAAATGTACACTCTCTCAAAAAAATATTCTGACAGTTCTCAGTTTACTCATGTTGAACACGCTCTGAGCCTGTTAAAACAATAAAATACTATAACAGTAATAATTTTAATATTCCATTTGCTTTAAATACCTGTACACTTCAAAATGCGTTTTTTCTGCGTTAACATCAATGATAAATTTGTATTAGAACTTTTAATAACGGAAATTGCACATCAAACAAATATTGGGACAGACGCATCATCATTTTTGTCAGCAAAGTATGGGTCGAAAACAGATGTACTTTTCCCACGGTTTATTCATGGACGATTGTTACGGTCAATCCAAGCGCTGTCAAAAATAAATCTGTTGGTGTCTCTCCTTTCAGAACGTTGAAAGAATTGCTCGAAAAGGAAAGAACAGTTCTTCTGAACTGCGTCATTACGTTACTTTCATAATTCAAAAGGCAAGAGCTGCCGTGAAATTGCCAAAAAAAAAGGAATATGAAGAAAATCACGGTATATGATATAATCAAGCTATTTAAAAAAGGAAATAGGATTGGGTCTCACCGCTTAAGTGGACATCTCCATCAACTTTCCCGAAGAGAAGAGATCAACGTCATTAGAAAGATTAAAAATAATCCCATAATTCATAAATTCATGATTCATAAATAAGATAAATAATAAGTGGAAAAGGTGGGAGTTCGCTGAGGAACACATAATCAAATATATTTAGTGGTGGAATCGAGTAATATTATCGGACGAGAGTAAATTTAAGGTTTTTGGATCTGAAGGAAGAACATTGGTGTAGAAAAAGGCAAACACACAGTTGCGAGAGAAGAGTGCAGTCAACAGTGAAACATGGAAGTGGGAACGTAATGTTGTGGTGCTTTATGGCGGCGAGTGGTGGGCGTGAGTTTTCCAGAATATACTAGAAAACTCGTAGACAAAATGCCAAAGAGGTTGAATGAAGTTTTGAAAATGATTTCCTTACAAGTGGCCTTCCTGCATGCTATTGATGTACTAATTTTTTGTTTTATAGTTTTTGTTAGTTGGTTTATATTATGTGTCCAAATATTTTTTTGGCGTTCTAAGGTATTACGTTTTCTTCAAATTTACTGCAATTTAATAATTTTTAATGTAAAAATTAAACTTGCATGTAGTTCTAACGTATGAAATATGCATCCTTTATTATTTGCAACCAAATTTACGACAAATGTAATATTTTTCTAAATAAAAGAAAATAGGGAAATATCGTAAGTTTCCCAATTTTTTTTGAATGAGAGTATTCATCAGACCTCTTCAATTTCCTTGTTAAATAAAGTACATATTTGTTGTGTGATGCTTTCTGGCCTCTTTTTTTAAGTACAGCATTTTAATAAACAAGAAAAACTGTCTTGAAACACTAAACAATACAACGACACTTAATCTGCTTTTGTGAACAAAAACAATTGCTTGTTTGCATCTTGTTTTGAAGTTGTTTTGTCTCAGTATGAAAATGATAAGTCTCAGTTTGAGTGTGATTTGTCTCATTGTGAACGAGTTTGTTCAAATTTGAAAGTGTTTCTTGAATTGGGATATGTTTACTCTCATTTTGAAGTTGAAAAGGTATAGTTTCAATAGATAGGCTTATACAGGGCAAAAGTATCATGGATATTGACATCACAATTCTTCTTAAAGATTTCAAGAAAATATAAATTATTACTATTGTGGATAGTATACAAATCTAGAACACAATAGGAAGGGTGCGCCAAAATTCATGTTTTCCACTAGCCTTTTCTTTCCGTAATATGACTCACCACTTCATTTTCAAGCTGAATAATGATTAAAGAAAATTGTGTTAATATGTACCATTTTATGTTATTATACGTATGTTTATAAAAGTTTTTTTTTACATTTAAACTTTTTTTCAAGAAGCAATGCCGTTTGAAGCTTTCGTAGAGACTTGTAAACTTGAGATTAGAAGAAATAAAAGAGCTCATTATGACTATCATTCAGTTTATTGCTTGAGTACATAACACAAATTGTACTGTTGTTTGTATACCGAGTTCCTTGGTAATAAGAAAACCACATTGGAAACAGTCTCTTTAATACGCGTTGCACACTGCGTAAGGAATTAATGCATTCGCTTGCAAGTATTTCTGACCTCAAAAATACCTATTTTTTTGTATTTGAAACTCTTTTAATCATTAAAATTTTTTGGCATAAAATTTCGTAAGTGGATAGCAAATTACTTTTTTGCATTTGAAACACAAGACACACTTAAAGTGATGGACGGCCTGAGGAATAGCACAAGGTGTTCTCCATTTCCACAGCTGCCCTTTGTCGACATTGTTCTGGTTGAACCAAAGTTTTGTTTGGCTCTTTTGCGGCACCTTAAATACAAATCCAATTCCTCTTAATCTAAAATGATAACGAACTTATTCTGAAATATGCCAAATAATATTCAGGATTTCAATCACCATCTTATCTTCCCTTTTGATTGGATGATTTCATGTACAGAACTGCTTTGGGTGCAATTAATGAACCGTTACAATGTGCATTATCGTCTCGTAAAAAGAAACTTAACTCCCAATCGGAGAATTATCAATAACCTCAAATGTCTTTTTAGTATTTTGTTAAATCGACCATATAACTTCTCCGGCAGCCGTGAACGCCCTCGCGCGTATCCCACAGGGCCCGTGCGAGACGACGACCGAGTGCAGGACCCATGCCTCAGTGGGGTGGGAAGCCGACGACTTTACAGTCGGGGCACCGAGAGACCGAATGCGCGGGCGCGTGGTCTGGCACGTGCGAGGGCACGTGCACGTAGCATCTCCCTGGCGCAGCGCGTGCACGACGCGCACGTGGGCCAAGGTCGATCGCGCCGCCCGCCCCGCCCTCCCGCCCCCGCCCTCGCCCGCGCCCGAAGGCCCGACCCCGACCTAGAGCGAGCCGCCGACGGCACCGGCAGCCTCCCTCGGCCGCTGGCGGCGACTGGGGCTGCGAACTCCTCTGGAAGATACCTGGATGGCTGCACCGTCGTGGGGGATTCCCTCTCAAGGTTTTGTGGAAAAGGCACAATGGTAGTCACAAACTGAATGGGCGGGATCAGACTAATCATGTCGGTTTTCTGTGGATCGAAAGAGACCTTTGCAGTGAACATGTCTTCCCTGGAGTCTTCGTCAGAAACGGATTGTTCGTGGGTTGGACCATTGGACAGAAAGTTTTTTTCTGGTAAAAGAATTTCGAATGTTCTGGTGACGGTCACAGCTTGGGACGTTGTGGTCGAGAAATGGATGTTTATAGCTGTGTCTGGCTTGGGCATATCTTCGTGAATGCGTTGGTCGAAATGATTTGCGTTTCCAGGCACTTCGCAAAGTCTCATCACTTCCTCGCACAGTTCGTCGAAACTCTCGGCGGAGCTTTTATCTGAAGTAGAGAAGGAGAGGTAGACGTTTTGGTTGTGCGCATTGCTCAGTGCCTCGGAAGCCATTTTTTGGAGGAATTGAATTACAGCCCACCGCCTCGAGCACTGTTGGCTCAACTCCAGACTTCCAGTTAGGTTGTGCTGAGTGCCGTCTCTGGGTGACCATCTCTTCATAGTCGACACTGTTGACCGTTTCCTGGATACCAGCCTTCGCCAATAGTTCTCGGAGGGAATTTAAGGGATCGTAGAGTTATCCTTCAAGAATGGCAATGCAATCTGTTAAAGTGCAATGAATGAAAAGTGGGGCTAAAGAGTAATTATCAATTAAACGTGATTGAAAAGTGAAATTTTGTAGTGATGGTAGATGTCTGGTTGTGAAAATCTAATGGTTTCTGGAAACAGCAATTTAAAGGTATTGGACATTACTGTTCATTGAACACACAAATGTACAATCAAATATTTGTACATGGTAAAATAATTTTAATTTGATTTGAAATTGTTCTGAAATTCTGGGAAAGACTGTATTATTGTTTTGAAAGGCGACTTTTAAACGTATCACTTATATTACACGGTTATCCATGTGCACTGAACGAAAATCTCTCAAGACCCGAGATCTTAATACCAACAAGTACTTACTGGTATTGTAAGAAAAGAGAAGTGATTTGGAAGTGTTAAAATACTTTAGTGAAGTTGGAATAATTCGTGTATTTGTTTTTTTTAATGTATATCTAATAATAATTCGTTTACAAGTTGACTTCGCAAATCATTTTTGTTTCATAAATGGATTTTCTTCGTCAGTAGTATAGTAAATCGACTAGAATAAAGTTCCTTTCAAGATTGTGGAACACACACGCAACACGCCCCGTTCTGGATACTCAGATTGGCATCAAATTGTATCTTCCAGATAGACAAGATGACAACTTGTTCCATAAGACCCAGTCCGATGTGAAGTGGAGGCAGAATGACATTATCACTGACTGCCAATTTATCTTTCTGAATATTTTGTTCTTCCACTTTCCATTCACGTTCTGGGCATAACTTTCTTTTGTAATGGAAATCACTATTCCACTCACAACAACAAAATTTATATTTTGTGTAGCCATGTTTCGTTTCCAGAAAAAGAAATCAAAATTATTTAAATTTAATAAGTCAAAAACTGTGCCTCATAGCTACTTCCGCTTTCCATATTTCAATTTATCATACCAAAAACCTTTGGAAATACATATTCACTTATAAGAAAATTTATCAGTATATAACAGTGTTATCAGCCTATTTTTTCTCTAACAATTTGTGAAGTCATCGTGACTATAATGCATCTTCTGAGCAACTAGAGTAAAGTTGGAATTTTATGTATATTATTATAAAGTATGTTTTAAGGATATGTTGCTAGAAAATATTTACCTTAGGAGCGTCATTAGCAATAATAAGCAAAGGTTTAGATGTTTTGATACACGTATAATAAACTAATATTATCGCAACTTTATTTATTTCATTTACTCTGGTGGAAACATTTTTTCCCTTTCAATTAGTATGTGCCTCAGAGTAAGACTAAATTATCAATGACTCGCCCTTCAATCATGAAATTCAGTAAATTTCTTAGTTTTCCTTTACATTCTTATTAAAAAAGACCAATTAAAATGTATCATAAAGTTTACTAACATCCACCAAAAATGCAATGGATATGTACTGCAAAGAAGTTTTCTTATCTTTTGGAATAATTGTCAGACTGCATATAGGAAACCAATGTCCACGTTTGTTAAGTAATTAACTTGAGAATATATATAACTCTTGACAAAATAAATTTCTAAAGTTTGTTCTATGACCTCTTGACTGTTTCAAGAATGCTGGCAAATAAGTAAGTTTTTAGGTTTGAGAATTTTTGTGGCCCCGAATAACAAAGCTCAAGAATGTAACTATTACTTTGTCCTCTATGACCACATAACTGCAAACCTATATGGTGTTTACAACACATCACCATTAATTGTTTTTTACATAATCTACTTATACAAATTACATTCCTCTATGGTTCAAAAAATACACATGTACAAAGAAGCCCTAAAAATAATTAAAAAAGAATGAACAAGTTTATAATTTTAGTTTTATTAAAAATTATCTCACTTTAAACTTATCTGTCGTCTGATGTCAAAATCTCTTTAAATTAATAAGGACAAGCATTTTTAATTTCCATCTATGCTCTCAAAGAAAAAACAATATATATCTAAACCTAATACTAATGTTCCTAGCGTTGGTTACTTGCAACAGCCGTACTCCAGTCAATTATGTTTTAAAGTGTTTTGTGAATCATTAAAATAAGAACTGTCTGCGCACACCTTTCTGGAAAGTTTTCTTGATCGCACTGTTATTAATTTCAAGTGTTCCCCAGGAGGCACATGTAGTCTATGAACACCACATAGAGTGATGGATTCACAAGACAAAATAATACAGGTCTCTGCTTCAAGAAGAATTGATTTGAATCACTTCACGCAAAACTGTCTTCTCTAACCTCAATGCATGTATATTCAAACTTTGTCCACCCTTCTCCCTACTTATAGAAACTGTTCGCTCACTATCAAAATAACGACACAAATATCCTTCCTTTACTATGTTGTATCTAAAAGTGCAAAGATCTTACTTGAATTTAGAACTGCGTTGGTAATCTTGCTGCCTCAGCACCACGCGTCCGTCCTTTCACCTTTAGGAATCTGGAGTGGCCCATTGGTATGAAAGATCGTACGATCTCTTATCAGCTGCCGAGAGGTAGTACCTCCGGAGTTCAGCACCCATACATCACACCATCCAACACTGCAAAACCGTGCTTGCACCAAAACGTCTGACTGAGAATGAGTCAGTGTTGTCAGGTGGTCTTAATCATTTCCCAGTAGAAAGCGCTGCGAAAACCAAAACGCCAAAATTCACTAATTTAAAAAATGATTTCTTATATTTTCTTCCTCATATTTCTTAAATTTATATGATGATATTTATATTTTACAGTAAACAGACATATAAAGACATGTAAAGTAACATGTGTATAACTATCACAGTAGAAACCCGGTAATCCGAAATAATTGGCGGTGTGGTCTGTTCGTATTACCCGAAAAAAATGTACCGTACATATACGAGTAAACGTTAAAAAGAAATAAATAAAAATAAAATTTTTAAATATGCGAAATTAGCAACATTTGAAAACTTGACAATTTTGCTCCTAAGTTATAGAAAACTATTTGCATTGGTAAACGAACGACGCATTTGATTTTTTTGCATTGCTAACAAAATAATAACTCGCCTTTCTACCCCTACAAGCAAATGGAGGGTTCAACATAACAAGCTACATTTATGTCCAGAAACAAAACAAGGGGCATATCATTTGCTCAGTATGGCTGCTTCCGTAGATTTTTATTTTCTAAAACCGTGTTGAGCCTGGAAACGCGTCATTTTTTCTGAGAAAAGTTTTCATTCGCGTATACAAAAGCCTTTTTAATATTTTGGAGAAAACTGACCATGGTGAAGACGAAGTAAAACCACGAATAGCTGTTATTAAAGTATATAGATTTGTTTGTAAAATTGCATTTATTAAGATCTAGTTAAAAACTTATATAAAAAAGATAATTCGCATTATTTCTTGACCTCGTGGTTTTATTTTCCTCGAATTTTAAGGGCAAGTCGTTAAATAACACAAAAATTACATCAAACCAACGTTTTAAACTGACATTTGACATATATCAGAACATATTTCATATTCACCATCTGAATTTTTACTTTTTCAGTTAACACAATAGCAATGCGTGCGTCGAAAGGAGCGCACTGTTCGGCAGTTAAATGCATTAATGAATGAAAGAAAACTTGAGTTATGTGTTTTATTTGTTTACCAATAAACCTAGAAAGGAACGATGAAAATTTATTATCTCCTTGATACCCTTATTTACTACTTAGATTACCTATATTTCTAGATATTTACATGAACAGTATAGAAATACTTGTCCTTCATTTTTTCACTATTCATTTTCAACGGCCAACATTCATTAGATTTAAATCATTTCATGCTTTAAAAATGGGTCAAAACTACTTCACATGTTCTTTTAGTCTTATGCATAAAGAAATTAAAATATCGCTTGACGTACTTATAGCGCTCTCAGTGACCACAACAGATTCTGTCAGACAGATATTAATAACTTCTATTCACACGTGCTAATAAGTACACAAGATGTATATATTAACCAATCATCAATAAGCCCGAATTTCCCCTGAGGATAGCAGGTTTTGTTTAAGAAATGGCTAAGTAAACATTTTTTAAACATTTTTTTGCTGTTACGGATACTATTATCTCTAAGAAAAATGTGACTAAACCGAACATTTCATTAAGACATTTCTGAGACTTAAGTAGGTTTGAGTCGTATTGAAAGCTATATCACAGCGGTCCAGTGCTGCCTCTCGAGGTCGTGTTCCAGGATGTCCTAAGGTCCGCGACATCACTTTGATGGAATTTTGATACTAGGTAAAGAATTCTTGCGATCGGTTGCTATATTCATTATATTCAGTGGTTTCTCCTATCTATGCCAAACGAATGCTGGAGCTATCATAATAAATTGACTGCAAACGCCGCGAAATCATCCCTTTCTCATCCTTCCTACCCCTCCGGTCCTCTTACACACCTACACTTCCATGTACTACTCAACAGTCGAGCGACTAGCAGGGAGCTTGGGAGGTGACCGGGCTGCCGCAGTGCACATCTTGGAGGAGATAAATGAAGAGGGTGTAGTGGTCGCCCGCGCTCCATTGAAAGAACCGGCACCAGGACGCAGCAGCGAGGCGGCGGCTCCCCAGGATAAAACGGGCACCGCTCACAGCAGGTCGCTGATGTCGGGTTCAGCTGAGCCCTCACGCTTCGGTCGACCCGAGCGTGCACGCCATCGGCCGCACGGCCGGGCCCGTCGGCAAGCCTTTAGCCCTGGCCGTGTATAAAACGGCGCGCAGTGAGCAGTGAAGAGAGTTCCAGTTCTATCATAGTGCGAGCAACGAGTTAGTGAGTGACACGTTAGTGACGTGCCAGTGAATGGCACGTAGTATACGTTAGTGAGGGACTACGCTGGCGGCCAGTATAACGGACTTCTCATCTGGTATTTGGATCGTGACCACAGCATTGTTGTTGGACATGTCTTCGGCTTTTGTTAAATCTGGCAAGTCCCCGGTAAATCTCCTGGTTATTTTGTAACTACGCATGTTAACGGCTTTCTCTGTACGTTTAGCAATTGTGAATAAAAAACTGTTTCATGACATTAACTTGTTTTGGTCATAGCAGAGGGAAACGTGTGCAAGCTGAAGATTAGGATGGCAGCAGATTTCACGTTTCTTTGGGGAAGGAACCCGCAATTTCCCAGGGTGTAACAAACACTACACAGTAGTTTATAATGACCTACTCCGTATTTGCCGCGCCTTGAATCAATACCGCCTCACATGAAGGCGTGATAAAGCAAGCAACAACTATGTGTATAAAAAGTCGCAAGCTTCATTTCCAAAAGGCACAATGCATCCGCAGAAGTCCATAAGCGATTCCAGAGAGGTGGGTAGTGCGGGTGGGGTGGGCGTGGCATCAGTGACCGAGGGAGCAGTTGCGCAGAGGGCTGCCTGCTGCCGGCCGCACAGCCACAGGCGCGTCCACGTCGGCGCCTTCGTCGATCAGCAGCTGCGCCGCGTCCGCCTGCAACACACGCGCCCGCTCGCTCTTCAGCTTTATTTGTTTGTTTGTGTATGTGTGTGTTTCTGTGTGTGTTTGTTTGTGTGTGTGTGTGTTTGTGCGTGTTTGTTTGTGTGTGTGTTAGTCTGTGTGTTTGTGTTTGTTTGTTTGTTTACTTGCAAAATAACAGGCAGGCATTTTCTGGGTTTTCTGCGTTTCCGTTCTTCCGAAATAGGAGAAAGATACATTTTATGTAAGCTGCGGTGTTTAAGATTGTTCAAGATATTGGTTCAATATTTAATAAAATACTATAATTTTCTTTCATTTTATTTTTAAGTAGGTTGCTTTTACAACATTTTTTATCTTACACGCTGCTACTGGCTTTTAGCGAAACTATTAGATACCAATTCTGCCTCACCGCTACTCGACTCTGGTGGAATATATAAGAAATCAATCTCTAAACGACAGGCGAAAAATAATGCTTGTGGCGCATCTATATATATATATATATATATATATATATATATATATATATATATATATATATATATTATTATTAAAATTATTTATTTTCCACATTTGCTTTGTTTTAATCTTTACCAATCTTCACAAAGACACTGTGACAATCCTGAAGACAGAACATGTGAAGATTTTGGATCAATTCATACTCTACTTGAAGTGGTATCGATGTAGTTTATATGAT
Organism: Gryllus bimaculatus; assembly: GCA_017312745.1. Lineage (NCBI taxonomy): Eukaryota > Metazoa > Arthropoda > Insecta > Orthoptera > Gryllidae > Gryllus > Gryllus bimaculatus. Next base: position 5,079,328 of record BOPP01000058.1, on the reverse strand, counting down.
GTTCCGTTGGGTCGCTAAAATCTTTATATAAGATCCTATGAAAAAGTGCAATTTGTTCACGTTTTTTCGAGCTCTGGATTGGTTGATTCATTAGTGATTTCGGGTGGGTCACTGTTAAGGTCATGTGTTTTTAAGGCGGAAAGTGGCGGTGAACATCCGTCGCTGGATGGCGCCGACCTTCAAGTCAGCTAGAGGGATTTTCCCCAACCAGGCATCTCCACCAGAGGGCACCACGCCAACCGGGACAAGATCTAGGCTTCCGACTGGTCTCCTGACATGTGGGGTAGTGTAGTCTGTAAGTAAGGGGCGAGGCTAGAGCAAGGAAGAGGAAGGAAATATCGCGCTCGTTTCATAGCCCGCATGTTAGAGAACTGCTTCGGCTAGTGGTATTCCCCCCCCCAGGCATCTAACACCAGAGGGCACCACGCCAGTCGGAACAAGCTCTAAGCTTTTGTCTAGTCTCCTGGCATGTGCGGTAGTGTAGTGTGTGTAAGTAACTGGTGAGGCTAGGACAAGGAAGAGGACGGAAAGATCGCGCTCGGCCCTTGGCCCGTATGTTAGGGTATTCGCCTGGTATTGATCTGCATTAGCCTGGTATTGTTAGAAGAAACCAAGGGAAACCAGCAAGCAGAGCAGCCGGCGGCTACAATTCTATGTAGCTAGAGTCGTAAACGCAGCCACAGTCGGGCTTGGATCCCCATGTCCTCGCGGTGAGATGCACAGCGGTGAGTTGCATTCTCGCCTGCAGGAAGCGCACGGCCCAGTGCAGCGCGGTGGCGCCGGCGGCGTCGCGGCGCTCGATGTCCTCGCCGCCCTCCAGCAACCGCACCACGCGCTCCAGGTCGCCCTCGCGCACCGCCTCGTGCAGCGCGCCCACCTCAGCCACGCGCCGCCCCCTGCGCATGCGCAAACAGGGCCAATGCTAAGGGCAGCCGAAACTGATATACACATTAGTCACGAAGGCGAAGTGCTGTGTTTCTGTCAGTCACGGGAGGTAGCGGTATTCTTTCTCCCCCTCGCTGAATTGTGAGATCCGAAGCCGGCATATGCATCTCCCACCAGCGGGGCACCGCCCTAGTCAGGTCAATATCTATACGCTACTCTACGGCGGCGGTAGAATTCGAAAATCCTGCCAGCATCCTGACTCAAACCATAGTACCTTCTAGTCAGTGCCACTGCAGTGACATCATTCGATGCCTAGAAGCGTCTCAACTGGGTACAGAGTAGCTGAAATATCGGGTGTTTGCTACCAGACGACTGCGACCTACAAACCGATTTTTTTCACCCCAAAATATATCGGAATGTTGCAGTCGAAGTCGTCTCAATATTACCGTAATTCCACCGCTCATTTTTTTTAAACATTTGCAAGGAGAAGAAGGCTCAAGACCATCTACAATACGCGAAATTTTCTAGATATTCTACAGCGGGGAAAGAAGGGCTCTTGCTACGTTACGTCTTAAAATGGCGTGCCACCTGTTAGCATTAATTAACACACCGAAGCATGCTAAGAGGTATATTGAACTACGATTGTTTGAAGATACGAAGTGGTAGTTGGCAGTAAATTGTACCGTTCAAAGTCGAACCGATGTATCTCAACGGACGATGTTTCACAGCGATGTGCGAAGACTAGGGAGCTCGCGTATCAAGAAAACGAGCAAACAATTAATGTACTACAAATGGCCTTGACTCTTCAGATGATTTCGGGCGAGTGGAACGGACACTACCAAACGAAACATCTTCGAATGGAAGTGTTCGAAGGAGGTAGTTCTGAGTCATTCTTCACAATTTAAATTTATCAGGACGTGTTTGAACGAAGCCGTCACATCGGATCCAACTAACCAATCAACTAATCAATCCGTCACATCAAAATCCAACATCGGCCGACCTCAATTTGCGGCCAAAATCGTCTCTTTTGTGTTTGCTGTCTTCGGCTGAAGTCTGAAGCTAGAAGCGAATTAGCCGGCGAATGTTCACATTATCCGAAATTGTGAATCGAGATCAAAGAGGCACGGATAGTCCAACTTCTCTCCTCCCTGCAGACCCCTTGAGCTAACGATACTTCTCGGAGTAGCTGGCACCTGGGCAGGAGATTTCAATTTCCCGCCAGCACATTCATATGCGAAATCTCGGCTACGATCATACGTCACTCCGTCCGCTGGGGACAAGCGGACACGAGTGTCAACAACAAGAGTACTGATGGTGGAAGTATCACGTGTTACCTGCGAGAATTCCTCGCCCGGCGCAGGCGCGAAACCGCCGTCGCCCGCCCCCGCCTCCGGCCCGCCGCCCCGCCCCCGCTCCGCCCTCGGAGCGGCCGGCTGCGTGGCCGAGCCGCCCACGTCTGCTGCGGAGCCCACTCGCAGGGCGGGACCACGTCCGGCGGCGGGCTCGGCCCGCCCACGCGCCGCACTGCGTCCACGAGTCCATCCGCCCTGCGCGCACGCCCAACATTGAAGCCTTCGCTCCATTCTCATTGATAGATTAGAAGAATTAGTTCGGGCGCGTCAACTGCTACGATTACTACGCACGCCCGCCCTTCTGGAACCTTCGCTCCTTCTCGTTGAGCGATTAGTGAATCACGTCATCTGCGAAGGCTATTAGTCCAGAAAGTGTAGTGCTTGTTTTTAATGTCCAAGAGTCCATCTGGCCCTGCACGCACGCCTGCCTTCTAGAGCCATCGCCCTGTTCTCGTTGATTAATTAGAGAGTACGGTGCAACTGCTAAGGTTATTAGTCCAGTAAGTGTAGTGCTTGTTTTACCGTTCATGAATCCATCCAGCCCTGCGCGCACGCCCTACATTAAGAGGCAATCGCACCCTTCTCACTGATAGATTAGAAAAATTGAATCGGGCGCGACAACTGCTGCGGTTACTACGCACGCTCGCCTTCTGGAACCATCGCTCCCTTCTCATTGATTGATTAGTGAATCGCGTCATCTGCTAAGGCTATTAGTCCAGAAAGTGTAGTGCTTGTTTTGCCGTTCATGAGTCCATCCGGCCTGCGCGGCACGCCCTACATTAAGAGCCTTCGTCCCCTTCTCACTATAGATTAGAAGAATTGAATCGGGCGCGTCAACTGCTACGGTTACTACGCACGCCCGCCTTCTGCAGCCTTCGCTCCCTTCTCATTGATTGATTTTGTGATTACAGCCGCGTCAACTGCTAAGCTTATTAGTCCAGTAAGAGTAGTGTTTGGTTTTTAACATCTACGAATCTACCCGGCACTCCACGCACACCCGTCTTCTAGAGCCTTCGCTCCCTTCTCGTTGATTGATTAGTGATTACAGCCACGTCAAAAGGTAAGGCTATTGGTCCAGTGCTTGTTTTTACCGTCACGAATCCATATGGCCTGCGCGCACGCCGCATTCTGGACCCTCGGCCCCTTCTTCATACATTAGAAGAATTGAATCGGGCGCGTCAACTGCTACGGTTACTAGTCCAGCAATAATAGTGCTTGTTTTTACCGTTCATGAGTCCTTCTAGTCCTGCGCGCGCACGCCCGCATACTGGAGCCTTCGCTCCCTTCTCGACGATTGATTAGTGAATCGGGCGCGTTTCTGCGAAGGTTATTTGTCCAGTGACTGTGGGGCTGGTTTTCACCGTCACGAATCCATCCGGTCCTGCCATGCCCTGCGCACACCCGCCATCTGGAGTCTCTCGTCCCTTCTCGTTGATGTATTAGTGATAACGGGCGCGCAATCAGCGTAAGTCATTATTCCGAAAGTGTAGTGCATGTGTTATCGCTGATGTTACTAAGGCGACGGTGATTCTCCCCGCTGGATTGTGAGATCTGGTGCCAACCTACCTGCTCGCTAGCGGGTTTTTCCCCTGCAGGTATTCTCCACCCCCATGGCTCTGCCCCAGGTGGGACAAGCTCTACACGGCAGACTGATCTCTCGACGAGTGTAGAAGAGATGTGTATGTAAATACGGAATGAGGATAGGACTCGAAGAGGAAGGAAAGATCGCGTGCGGTCCATGGCCTGGTTTGTTAGAAAACTGCTCCAACATTCGGTGGGTGATCTGGGCTGTCCGGGTGACGCCGCGTCGACGGCTGAGTTGCCGACGTTTCGACCATCCTGTCGTGTCTTCCTCAGGGCTGGTATGCGCCGTGATGGTCAGCGCTCGTGTTTATATTCAAGTCTAGGCCGTGTGCTATGGCTGAAGGCAGCGGCCAATCGGAGGCCGCCAGTTAGCAGCGCGGGGGGTCAAATCAGGTGGCGCGTGATCGGACGGCGCGAAAGGTCCGTCAGGCGGGTCGGAGTGGCCCGGGATCGGACGGCGCGAGCCGGTCCGCGATTGGCCCGCATGGCGCGGCCTTGGGTCGGACGGCATGAAGCGTCCGGTTCTGTGAGCGCGTGGTCGCGTGCCCGAAGTAACGGCTTCCAAGCATCGTGAAGTCGCAACCCTGCGTCGCCCTTGATATTGTTAGGGTGTCTGGCGATCTCCATCGCTTCTCTGATGCGTCTGGGCCACCATCGGTCTTCTTTGGCGAGCACCCTGTGTCTTCAAAGGCGAAATCATGCCGGATTCCAGGCATGCTGGGCGACAACGGAGCGTTCGATATTCCCCTGTTTGAAGTGTCGGATGTGCTCACGCAGCCTTTCCTCCACCGTTCTGCCGGTCTCCGCCGATGTAGTTGCGCCGCACTGCAAGGTACCGCGTACACTCCGCTGTTTGGAGTGGTGGTAGCCGCTCTTTGACCCGCATCAAAGTTTGGCCGAGCTTCTGGTGGGCTTTGAAGATGGTTCTAACCTGGAAGCGCTTCAGCAGTTTGCCATCCTGTAGTTATGCCTCGGATGTAAGGGAGAGCCACTGTTGCCTTGTCTTCCGTTTCTGTTTTGCTGGTTTTTCCGGGAGCAGTCGGGTGGTGAGTGAGACGTAGGGATCTCTGAATAACGGGTCCGGCGTCACCCGGACAGCCCAGATCACCCACATGACTCTGGTCGCGGAAGCCTACGACTTCATTGCTCCAACATTCGCGTGGTGCTTGTCGGAGAAACCTTCTTTCGAGAGTCTTCGCTCCCTTTTCGATCGAGCTCCCTCTCCAGATAGCTTGGTAAAGCCGTTAGGGGCCCAGATTCTCGCTTCAAGCAAGCCCTTCCAACCTATCTTCGTGCAGAGAACCGTTAAGTGAATCACACGGATTGATTGTTCAGACGGTGTAAGAAAGAATTCTGTAACTTAACTTCATTCATACTCACATATTTGATGCATTAAAAACTGGAGCTCATACTGAATAAGTTATCAATTTACTGTTGTAATGTTCGTGTTTGCACAATCACTGTTTCGTAAACATAATTGCAACCTCGCACCCACTGACTTGACGAAACTACGATCAATTGTAACTCGCAGAACAAAATAATGAACATATGACTGCAGAGAAATGTACATTCTATTAATTTTATTAAAATGAAGTGTTTAAAGTATTAAAACCTGGGAAAAATGAGAAGCTATTACACATAACATTTTTGGGACCAACTACCTTTCAAATTTGGTTTATTAGAAAGCTCTAACAGCTTTCTAAACGAAAACGTTAAATTGTTTTGTCTTGATTCCATATCTCAGTTTTATTTTCATTACAAGTTTACTTAAACTGCACCCGAACATGGTTCATTCGGGTGCATCTGTTGCACTTGCGAATGCTGTATGCACAGCTAGCCTTGAGAACGGCGCGCGCGTTCTAAATTGAATCGTTTATTTCAGACACCCGTCAAACACCAAATTCCTCATTTTGAGAAAACTAAGAAAAAGTGTCCTAACGTAGGTTTGTTTTTTTCTGATTTCAAAATATTTTTTAACAGTTGATCAATGAATAATTTTGATGTAAATATTTGTTTTACTGATTTAATTGTGTTTTTGTTTACGTTTACACCCGTGCACTTGACGGGTTTCTGCAATGAAGGACCTGTTTTGATTTGTAATATCATTAATAACGAGTATTAATCATTTGTAATAAAATTGTGAGTATTACTATTTAATAAAAAAGATAGTTTTAGAAGATAAGAAATTTTAACCCAAAAATCTTGACAAATATGACTTATTTTTCTGGGAGCTCTAGAACACTATCACCTTTACTTTCTCTGGTTGGCCAATGCAAAATTTTCTCATAATATTGTTCATAGCCAACTACATAAGATCTCATATCTACAAGAACTGTAAAATGTAGAACAAACGTATCTAATGCAATATTTGAATGTAATCAAAATATTATGGAAGTACTTTCTAACATTGAGTAAAATAATTCATGTTTTATATGTACGTACTATTTTAGTTACATCAAATGCCCCCGGCTTTGTTTTCAGATCTACTTTCTTTCCACTATATAACCCTCTCCTTTCACCCTGGCATTGCGTGTGATATTACGCTGATACGTGTCTCCAGGACGATCTTCGTGTCTCCTTTTACGTACAAGTTCATTTTCAGAACTAGAAATTTCTCACAAAAAACACTTTTTCTTACTAATCACAGCAAAATCAAATCACTTGCAAAATAAATTTGAAAACGTCATCCTGAACATATCTTACTTACAAACTGAAAACAATCTCACTACTTTTAGAAGAGCCGATAGATGTCACTTAGAGACTTCCTGTACCTTTCTTAGAAAATCTCTCCCGAACGTGTAACCTAATCGACCGCTGAGGTGATGCTGATAACCCTTCAAAGTGGCTTGGAGTACATATGACATCCTGATTTTTAGTGGTTGTCCGCATGCGACCACTGCAGGGTTAAAGGGAACTGCAGAGAAATATCTTGGATTACAGCCGAAATCCGTCAGATGACATCGCTTAACGGGTTTCTGTTCTAAACATCATTTTTTAGAGATTTCCATACTATATTTCAAAAGTTGCAAACGGATACTGAACGGAACTACACTAAAGAATGGGTTTATCCTCATAGGACAATAACCTGTTGCTAACCTGTTTAAATTTCTGGCGTTTGACGGGTTTCCGAAATAAACGATTCACGAAGTCTACAGTTCAGCGCAGCAACATTCGCTCCACCAAACAGCAAGCCGTCTGAGCTAGTCTGAGCCAGCAACGGCGAGTTTAACGAGCGGCCTCGCGCCCGAAAAGGCAGATCAGATTTGAACTGTGAACGAGTCCGTACGGCTTGGTATTTTATCTTCTGGCTATTCGTTATACCCGGCTTTGTTTATAGTACAATTACGATTGTGGTATACAGTAAAGCAGAAAGTTCAATAAACTGTTACATTTGGTACTCTAGTCATCTTGTTTTACTTTCTCGCTATGGAGTAGAGAGAAAGTAATGTAATAGTGTGCGAAAAAACAACGACATTCGAAGGAAAGGAAAAAAAACCTAATGTTGTCGGCCCTAGTAACGAAAAAGGGGAGAAATCCAGTTGATAAATTTAGAAAAAACATCCACTAATACTGTTGTAGCTAGAAGCCATGTTTTTTGACTCCTTGATAGCGGAAAATCGATTGACGGCAAAACGTTTGTCCGTCTGTGAACAACGCTAGGGGCTAAACCGTTCAGCCGATTTTCTCCGAAATTAATATGCCTCAATCGGTTAGGCTAATTCGCAGCCCCTTGAGTTTGAAACTGATATTTTAATTTTGGGGGGTACTTTAGATGAAGCATCATCGACATTTAAAAAAAATCACCGTAACGTTTTTAATTAAATTTAATTGTTGGATAGTGTGAAGAATGTTTAAGAGAATAGTGTGTGTTTAATGTTCGTTAAAAACCCTAATTTTTCAAAAACGTTTAAAAGTTCAAAAAAAAATATCGGCGTCTTCCTACAACCACAATTACGAAGATCGAGATGTTTCCCTTAATGAAATCTGTTTCTTAAAGACGAACCTTAACAATGTTTGGCAACAAAGCCTTCGACGCGGCGTCACCCGGACAGCCCAGATCATCTTATGAAATAAGTTATGCTAAATTACTCAAAAAATCAAGTTGTTTTCGCGAACTTCGCGAGAAAATCCGTGCGAGAAAGTACGTGCTGTTTTCGCCTCACTAGTTTTTTTTATTTAACATTTCAGTTAACACACACGAAAAAGAAAAAAAAAACAACAAGTCATTGAATTGAATTTGCCTTATTTTACGTGGCGAGACTCGGGCCATCAGGCCCGCTCTTCCGTCTGACTACCCAAATTTCGCTACGCTCCTTTCACAAACTAGCAGAGAAAGGAGGTATTTCTTGGGCGAGAAACTGACGATTTGAATTTAGCTCTGAGGCGTCATTTAGGCTTGAGGATCTTTTACATGCAAGTAAATCTACTAACTTGGGACAGCCGGCTTTACTTCCCCTCCGAAGGAAGGCGTACGAAGGATTTTTTCGCCCTCAAAAATCCACGGCTTCGATCAGATTTGAAACCCTCCAACTTGGGTACAACAGCCCGGTACGCTAACCGTTTACCCAACGCCGCCGCCGTCATTCACTGCCCACCGCACGCACTTACCAGCGTGGCGGCCGCGGCGTCGCAAGAGACTCCGAGCGCTCGGGGGCGTGTGCGTGGGCGAGGTCGAGGCGAGAGGCCACGGGCGCGGCGCGTCCA
>BOPP01000058.1:5053303-5070724 GCA_017312745.1 Gryllus bimaculatus | reverse complement strand
TGCCCCGGCCGCCATGCCCCCCTGTCGCGCCCGCGCGCAAAACCGTTAGGTCCACACACCGGGGTGATTGGTCAAAGGGCATTTGCAAAATTGGTCATTGTATGTAACGAGTGAGAGTTGTTAGGGCTAAATAACGCAAACCAATCAATCAAAACATTCGCACCGTTGGTTTTGGCCCACTGTAATTGATTAATTAGTGTTTCCCAGCGAGTCAAGTCACCTCACTAAGGCCACTACTCCCGTAAGTGTAGTGCTTTTTTTTTTTTTTAAATCGCGAGAGCTGGCTGTGATCTGTCCCTGCTGGATTGTGATATCCCGCACCGACTTACTGGTCAGCTGGCGGGTTTCCCTCCAACCAGGTATCTCCCAACAGCGAGGCACCGCTCCAACTGAGACTAGCTCTCAGCTCCCGACGTATGTGATAGTGTAGGGCGTGTACGTAATGGGTGAGGATAGGACAAGGACGAGGAAGAAATGATCACGCGCGGTCCGTGGCCCGTTTGTTAGGGTATTGCGCCGGCATTCACCTGGTGTTGATCGCAGAAACCTCAAAACACTACCGATCATAGCAGCCGGCCGGTAGAATTCTTTTTCTGACAGCGGCTGAATACTGTCAAGTTGTTTGGACTAAGGGAATTAAAAAAATCGGTAATTTTATATGAGAAGTGAGAGTTGTAAGACAAAAAAGCACCAGTCAACGAATTAAGCACTACGAACCATGGTTTCTGGCAATCTTTAAGGTAAACATTGATATTACTATACGGTGACAATGCAATACGATATTATAATTTGTTTTCCATGTAAAAGAGTATTGTAAGGTTTCGAAACCGACAACAATACTTGAGTTAAATATAGTTTAATTCATCTATCCCCCTTCTCTGACCACCCTTCTTCGCTCATTTACGCTTGCCCCACTTAGTCCGCTAGCTCCATCCTTCCCACCTGTTCTACCTTCCCTACACACTCCACAATTATTTCCACAGTTTAGTTCCACATTAGTGATTTAGATTAAGTGCGGGTTTGCAATCTCATTTACATTTTGAAATTTACCCTCTTCCCATTCCTCTTGAGATTCTAATATGATATTAACCCCCTAATAATATTTTTCTTATTGCTAGTAACATGTGTGTTATGTTTAATTGATATTTCTTTATGCGGACGACAGTTTTGCTGGATAATAGATACAAGATGTTGATAAAAGGTACAGGTCTGTGAGAGATTCTCAAGTTAATTCAAGTTCAAGATTTTTAAGTCAAGAAAGTTACTTTCTCTCTCAGAAATTCAGTACTGACCATTGAACTATTCATTTGTTAACGTTTTCTAGCCACACATATCTGATAACACCTCTCCAATGTTTTGTATGTGTTTGACAAACATTAAACGTGCTGTACCTCAAAACTGCAAGACTCATGATTATCTCTGACTGAATCTTTCATATTTTTCACAAGATTTGAACTTTGATATTTGAAACGCTTTTAATACCAGAGATTTTTCTGCGAGCAATATTAATTTAAAAATTACTTGGAATTGAGTGAAGTGCCAATAATTTAATTTCATTTAGTCAATGGCCTTGCTTTTCTTGACAAAGTAAAAGCAAATAATTGTTTAACGTCAAACAATTCTTTTACGGTTTTCGTATTTGATGTAGCAGCATTGGTTAGTGAAACTTGTCCATCAGAATCACTGCAAGAATCAGCGTGTATTTCTAAAATAAATTCTTTTTTCGCGTATATAGCGATATTAATTAAGAGAAGTAGTGGAATCATAACGCACTGAGAAGTGCGTCAATAGTGTTGCCTCCCAATACGCTTGGCATTCACTTGGGTTGAGGTATCGTGAATCCCTGAAACAAAATACGAATACCTTTAAAGTTTCCTTTTTGCTGTGAATTTTGTCCATTATCTCTCGACAGTGTTAGGGTATTGAGTGGACGTTTGCAATACCATAGTTCATAGTTCTCAACATGAAACATACTATGAAACACGGTTTCTAGAACTAAAATATTTCAAGATATATGTTATTTTTCATGAACATCCAAAGAAATGATTTATGTAGTTATCAGTTTTTGTAATGCATCTTTTTTTCTCATTTTTTAGTAATAACGAACTACGTTTAAAAATCCCATTATTTAAAAATCTACTTCAATAATGCGTGGATATAATTTATCCTTTTTTTGTGCTGCAAATACATTGACGCTGATGTTTTGGGGCAGCTGCGAAGGGATATTTATCACCTCATATTTATGTGGCAATTTATATATCACCACGCTCGCCTTACCTGCGAAAAAATCTTTCCATATTAACACCCGATTTTCAACTTTCTTAGTAAAATATTGGCGTCAGTGTTTGCAATCCGTATTAAGTAATAAATTTGTTTTATAATATATCAAAGCAATAAATTAGAATAATTTATTGTTTATTTTTGTGAGTTCTGCCATTTAAAAACATTGAATATATTTTATAACAGGTTTAATAATACGATCTACTGCGTGTTGCCCAAGCAATCTTTCCAGAACATCCCACACCTTTCTCGCCTTCGACAGTCTCGACCACATGAAAGTTCGTAATGGTCATAATGTACCCTAAGGGCGCTGCAAAGAAGAAATTAACAATCTTCGGTAGTCAAAGTAGGTTTCAATGCTCTCATAAGACTCGTATAAGATTATAGATTGCGAAGACAAAACGCGGATCTTGCATCAAATGACACACATGAAATGTGATAAAATAAGATGACAAATATAATTCGTGTCTTCGAACTTCGCACATCTCCCTTCGCCCTATGGAGAAGAGAGAGAGGAGAGAGAGAGAGAGAAAGTGAAAGAGAAATAAAAAAAAAGAAAGGAAGTAATGATAATGCTGCGCGAAAAGATGGAAAACTTTTGACAGAAAAAAACTCTTGTTACAGAGCCCTGGTAACAAAAAAGTGGAAAATCCAGTTGCTAAATTCAGAAAACTAATATCCTCTAACACGTGGTATACTAAGAATTTATGTTTTATGGGTCCTTGATACAAAAATCGATTGCCGGCAAAACGTCTATCTGTCCGTCTGTAAACAACACTAGCGTATAAACCGTTCAGCCGATTTTTCCAAATTTGATATTTCCAAATAGCTCTGACTGTTCGCAGTCCCTTGACTTTGAAACCGATATTTCAATTTAGGGGGATACTTTACATGAAGCCTCTGAGGCATTTTCCAAATTTAAAAAATGGCTCCATCGTTTTCTGATTAAATTTTGTTGTTGGATAGTGTGAAGGACGTTTACGAGAATGGTTCAGACCTCATGTTCGTTAAAACCATTAATTTTTCAAAATATTGCAAAAGTTCAACATTTTTCAGACTTTACACAACTAAAATATTAAAGATAGAGATTGTTTACTCAATGGAATGTGTTCCTTAAAAATAAATATTGAAATGAGATCATGTACAATTTTTCGAAAATTTGTGTACTATTCGCGTAATTTAGTGTTAAAATACGGGGGAGAAAGTACGTGGTGTTTTAGCACTAGTCTCACCATGTTACGAATGCCAGCATCTTTCATGATATACCTACAACTTAAAAATGTGCAGGATACTCAAAATTACATCATATCTCAGAGTGTTTATTTGTTTTCAAATAAAGATTTGTTTTAAATTGTTTTGTACTTTTATTCACTTTCACTAATTTAAAGTTGACTGATGAATTTATTATAAAATAATTAAGACACTTTGTTTATTTAAAGTCAAATGTAACGAAACTGATATCAGTCTCGTAATGTATAATTGTTTATGTGCTTCAATCTTCCAAACCTTCCTGTTAATATTATTGATGTCTATCACATTTCGCAGAATGAACAATATCATTTAAATCAAAATAAGCACAGGAGTTTTCAACGTAGACAAAGCCTTCAATTTTCGTGTAGTAATACACATTTCTTACTTATTTAATAAAAAAACATTATTTTTTGAGTGCAATAACGTCTTGAAATTTGGTAGAGTAATGGTGCAATTTTTAATCGCGAAAATAAAAATTTATTTTCGTGTAAGTAGGCTTATCAACTTTCAAGCGTATCACTTCGAGGGTATTGTGTTGCTTATTTAAACTCTTTAAAAATATTTTTCATGTATGTGCGTAATTTCTAATGGCGTGCTTATTTATTTCATAACATGCCATAAAATTTTATTACGTAGCACGCCAATTATGTATCTACAGAATCATTATTTGTGTGTCTTAATTAGATAACAAAAAATGAGAGACATATTTTTCTGAAATGTCACACATAAATTTCAATTATTTTGCATTTTCCTCTAACGAGATTCAGTGCCACAATTTTAAAAAGCAAACTGCACCCTTGAGGATGACTCTCTGCAGTGAAATATTGCATTCTCCTAAAACGTGAAGGCAAGGCATTTGAAAAAATAAGTCTGTTTATGAAATAATTACTAGATACAACTCAATGTTTGTACTTAATTGATACAGTTTTGGATATTCTTGTCACCATATTATTAGTTCCTCAGATTATCAAATAGATCTTTTAATTTTTAAATACATTACAATTCCAGAAATCCTAAGAGTGTAAGTGATCAAACGAGCATTGTCTTAATTTTTAAATTTGTTTTTTCTTGCATCACTTTCATGGGAACAATAGGCAAATATGTTGACTCACATGTAATGACATGTAAAGAAACTGACCAGGAGAGATGACACAGGGCATCAACTGATGTCACTGCTGTGCCTCTGCCAGGTTCGAGTTCCAACGGTGGCAGGATTTTCGACACAAGCCAGAGAGCTGTCTGGAGAATTCTAGCGGCGGCCTGCTCTGAGTAGTTTTGAGCCTTTTTGTCGATCAATAACAAGTGGATGTCGGAGCAGTATCCTACCAAAGAGGCCACGGACCGGACGCGGTCTTTCCTTCCTATTCCTTGTCATATTTCCTCCCCTCACACATCACTGCTGTGCCTCTAACCCGGAGGTATCCTGACAGGTGCAGGAGTTTTGGCACAAGCAACGTAGTAGCTAGGCCGAATTCAGTCGCTTTTTGGAGGAGAATTCTAGCGACTAGCAGCTATGGTACGTAGTTTTCCGTGATTTCTCCGAACAACACCAAACGAATGCCCGAGTAGTACCCTGAGAAACGGGACATGTACCGCCCACTACATTTGATTTCTTCATGGTTCCAACTGGAGATACCTGGTTGTGTAAAATCTTGCGAGCGTAAGGGTAGGACGGCGGCGGATTTTTCCATCTTGCGGGGGACGATCACCATCACTTTCGAGATACCATATGCACTACACTTACGGGACCAATACACATGTACTACACTTACAGGACAGTCAGTTGACGCGTCAGGAATCCCTAATCAAACAATCAATCGAAATTTATCATATAGTGACCATACCCGTCCTCATCAGCCGAGGCGACCTCCACGGCGTCCTCGGCGCCCTCGCAGGGAGGCGGCGGCGCCGTAGGGTCGCCCTCGGGGACGGCGCCGGGGGCGTCGGCGCCCGCTGCCTCCATCGCTTCCTCCGCCATTTTCTTTTTCTGTTTCGGGCGTCTTCGGGCGCGCGGCGCTGAGCTCCAGTCCGGCGACTCGGTCGGATGCCCGGAGACCGCGACGACGCGGCGCAACAATTGGAACGGGGCCGGCGCCACTCAGCAAAAGCGGCAGTGACGGCAGTGGAAAAAGAAAACACACACAGATAAATGATAGATTAGGTAGACAGATAGAGTGAATCTCCTGAAGTAAGGCATAATTGCGGTTCCAGGGTGGATAACGCCAGCAACGTAATTGTGGTTTTAGTGGGTAAAAATCTCACACTGTTGAATATAATTAATTTAAAATATAGCAAAAATACGAGGCAAATGACGATGACGATGCGAAGCCGCGCCGCTCCGATTCTGCCAGAGACATCTACAGAACATTCGGCCAAACTAACTCGTTCCTTCCATACCAACCTTATGTAAATCAGCCGCTATACTTCCTTAATTGGCTTAGGGGCTTTTGGTTACGATTTAAGTTGAACCGCACTTATGCACCTTGTTGAAGATTTCAACAGATCCACTCGTAAAAAAAATTTAGAGTGAGAGAAAGAGAGAGAGAGAGAAAGAGAGAGAGAGAGAAAAAGAGAGAGAGAGAAAGAGAGAGAGAGAGAGAGAGAGAGAGAGAGAGAGAGAGGAGTGAGTTTTTATTTCCGGCGCCCAATAAGCAGACCGTTAATCCCGTAAGCGTAGTGTACGTCGGGATATGACTCTGATTGCGGTGGCGTAGTTGCAGAATTGGCATTGCCTCCGCAGCGTGTCTGAGACTCGAGAGTGGCGGATTTTGCACACCTTGAAGATAGGTCGAATTCAGCAGCTCTCTGCAAGAAACGTCTGGCTATCGGCTGCTCTGATTGGAGGTTTTCCGTGGATTCTCCAATCAACATCAGGCGAATGCCGGAGCAGTTCCCTAACAAACAGGTCGCGGACTGCGCGTGATCTTTCCTTCCTCACCCCTTACTTACACTTAAACTTACATTCACTACACTACTACACATGCCGGGCGAGTCATCGGAGCTTAGAGCTTGTCCCGGTTGGGGCGGTGCCCCGTCTGTTGAGGAATACCCATCTGTAGCTGGGGGATACGTTGGCTTTCTCGGCCGCCTAGCATGTCTTTTAAGAGTAACTCCATAAGAACGTAGCCCCTCTCTAGATCAAAGTTTTAATTTCAAAAATTAAATTCGTTTTATTCCAAAATTACGTGAGAACATGAATATTACGAACGATCCGTTACATAATAATTGACTACAGTTACAACTAAAATTTTGTGAAAGTCATCAAAGATTCTCCTATCTCACCTATCATTTCAAAGTTCTTGAGCTGCAAAGTATTCAGATAGTAGTTTGTCTCTCCTCTAAAGAATTCCAATATTTCAAAAAAGTTGAGAAAATAATTTTAAATGTTTATTGATTTAAAAATTATTTTTGTTAAAGACATTAGCCTTTCATAAGTCATTTAATTGTTGAATTTCAAGCCGGTAGTCAGTCAGTGTCTATCTCAAAATTTAGAAAACATTTGTAAGTGAATGGTGAATGGAAATTGAGAAATTAGAAATTTTCATTGCCGAATACTCGGCAGATGATCCGTATATAATTTGAACCAAATATTAAAGAGATATTCCATATCTGCTTATATTCCGGAAACGTCAGCTCCTGTTTTAATGCATAGGATTCATTTCTATTTTCCATATAGTTCTGCAATAATATTGAATAGTTATGTAAATGTGAATAAATATTATGTATCTTTAACTGTACATCTCCTTACGTAACACGTGAATATTACACAGGCTTCCTTGAAACTATTAAAGAAATTCCTCTCTAATGTGTACAATTTTATGGGCTTTTGTAGAAGAGGAGAGTGCACCTGAAGACCTTGCTGAGTCAACGCCTATTTTTATAATAACTATCTTTAAGCCGCTTCCAATATTGCGAAGTTCTTTAAATACACAATGAAAGGGTACGAGTTAGAAGCAGCTGGGCCGACTCTCAACACAGTGAAGAAGGGTTTAGCCCACCTGCATGATTTTAACCGGATCTTCGCCTGCCTGTCCTATACGTCAGAAGCATTCAAATGGCTCATTAGGACTCGAAGTACCGCGTTTATGTTCATCATATGTTAGATTATAGATGTTCCTTTTCTTAAGGTAATTTAATGCTTTAAAAATTAGACAGTTTTTATATGATTATTATTTTTATTATTATTATTATCGTTGTTATCAGCTTTTTTATTGTTTATATGATTATTATTGTACCATTATTATTATTATTATTATTATTATTATTATTATATAATTTGAATGTTAGCTTATTATCTTACTTATGTAATTAACTGCCCCCGGGTTATGCCCATTTGCAGTTCAAATAAATTTATCTTACCTTAAGATTTGCAGTAAACCGTATTGATATTTTATTTCATGTTTTATTTGATTTACTTTTCTTGGATTTTTTTTTCATTCACTCGCACATTCACACTAGGTTCCATTTACACTTGACACACGCACTTTCACACGACACTGTATCTCGCAGAGCTCTGAGAGAAGCTGCGGCGCAAGCTCCCGGAACGTGGAGGTCACTTGCTTGGGCCCTCTCGGCGCAAAATACGTCCTGTGGACCTCACAGTTCACCGCCCGGCCGGTTTCGCGCAAGAGCCGCGGAGCTTTCGGGCCCAGCGCCCGCGTGAGCGCCGTGTGTGCCCTCCGGCGGATCTCCTCCGGCAGCTGACGACTCAAGCCCAAGGCCCCGTAGGTTACATTGTTCCTATGGTGGCGGTTAGGAGGAGGAGGAGGAGGAGGAGGGAGATGCGGCCGCGTGGCGGTCCGTCCCGCTCGGTTTTCGGCCGCCCAAATCGGGCGTAAGGTCGAGACCGGCGCTGCTGCAAAGGTTTCGCAAGCGTAGGTCCATAAAATGCGTATGCGGGCGGTAAAAAGGAGACGCTTCTGCGAGAGAGATAGGTCCGGCGAGCTAAGGAAGGGACGTAAGAGGGAAATACTCGAGGGAAGGGCCCTTAGGGAAGGGGAGTGTTCACCCTCAAGGGCCGAAGACGAATGAGTCTCTTAGCGCCTCCGCCATTTCGGGAGAGCGCTGCCATCGCTCACATCCCGGGACGGGAATGCCCTGCTCTCATCGCCGTACAGAAAGATTTTTCCCAAAAGTAAAAGCGAGGGGGGTTGGAGCATACGCTCTACCATCAGTATTTTGAAGTAATAGAATTAAAACAACTTGGAATAGTTCTTGCTACGAAATAGTTATTTGCTGTTTTGGGGATAGCAATGAGATGAAATTTGCGCCGCCGATGGTAGGATCATACTGCGACAAACGATCCACGTTTCTGAAATATAACAATTGTGTTAGCACATGCAAATGTTAGAATCAATTTACAAACACTAAATATAACAAGAACATAACAATAGTTGAACACTAAAAGTAGCAAATTCTTGCTACCAGAAGGCGCAAAAAAATTATGTAGGGAATGAAAGGATTAAAAATAGTTTCACTGATACCATTTCAAACCACAAGCAAATAATATTTTGGTCTCTTCAAAATGAAATATTCCCTTGAGAACCCGTTTTACGCGTTTAACACCTTTTAAATCTGTCTTACCGAAAAGCGTTTTTATAGGAAACTCAATTCGTGTTCAGTAACTCTTGTGAAGGATTTGGAACTTTAAAAGACTAAATCTGCACTTCTACATTTCCAATTTCATCAGCAGTAATGTCTCACTTAAAGTTTAAGTGTATCCATATATCGGTCAGAAAAGTTACCTTCAATGTTCTGGGGAACTCTGCTCTCCAAACTACGCTAAAATTCTACAAAGTATATTAATGTCTTTTCATCACGTAGGACACAATACATTCTTAAAAAATATTTTTCGCTCCGGTTTGGATCTTTCTCCGAAAAAGTGTGGTATTGTTTCTCATGAACGTTTGATGAGAACTCTTATGAAACTATTTCAGTAATTGAAAGACCAAAGAATTTGGTATGTATTCTAGCTAACAATTGCTGAACTGAAACACATAAGAATAAGAACCATTTCAAACGAAGAACAACAACACTCTGAAGAAAAAAATAACATGCACACACAAAAGAAGGCCAATTCACCATGTTTATCTATCATTGATAGAATGCTTGTGTAGAAAATTATTTGACCTTAGTAAAGTTTAATAATTAATTACGCGAAAATACTTTACATGATATAATTAATAACTGAAGGATATTACTACACATGTTGAAACAACTATTGAAAATATACCCCTTGTGAATATTTGCTTATTTTGCACCCTATGCGGA
This sequence comes from Gryllus bimaculatus, assembly GCA_017312745.1. Classification (NCBI taxonomy): domain Eukaryota; kingdom Metazoa; phylum Arthropoda; class Insecta; order Orthoptera; family Gryllidae; genus Gryllus; species Gryllus bimaculatus. Next base: position 5,060,923 of record BOPP01000058.1, on the reverse strand, counting down.
TATGCTGTTTCTTTGTGAGAATAACAACCTTTGCAGGTTTTCTTCACGTAGACAATATATACAAAAGGTTAGTATGAAAATAATGGCATCTGGGAGTGACAAGTGTACAAGAGATATGAAACTAACGGAAAAAAATTCAAGAACATATTATTATTATTATTATTATTATTGTTATTACTATTATTATTATTATTATTATTATTATTATTATTATTATTATTATTATTATGTTGATGGTAAACACGGTTATTTTTGTAGCAAAGTGGGCCTGATTGTATTGATATGGTGGTCTATACTAAAACTACTTTAGATAAAAGGTGAGATAGATTGGTTTGGGGATAGCGACACAGCAAGGGCTCTTGAGGCCGGGATAGAAGAGAGAGGGAATATATACCATACCGAACGACAAGTTTATGAAAAATAAAATCTGGAACAACGAAGCGCACTTCAGTTTGATATTGAGTGTTTATTTTATTGTTCGCCGAAGATTCCACCCGCGTCGCCGGGGCAGTCGAGGGCTCATTCGCCCAGCGAAACACTGACCCAACTCCCGTGCTGACAAATGAGAACTACCGCTGTGCCGCTTAACTTATCTTAAAGAAGATCCTGAAAGTGGCGTCAGTCTAGAATGTTCTAGTGATGCTAGAATGCATTACTGGAACCTACGCAACATATTCCGATTTACGCTTTGAAGTAAGTCTCGAGGAATTGCTGCGATTTTCTCATTAATGAGCGCCGGAGTTCTTCGAATGCTGAATTTCTGCGTACACCAGATCTTTCAAGTACCCCCAAACGAAAAATTCACAAGGAGATATATCAGATAATCTAGGTGGCCATAACCGATTACTAATTATTCGATCGTCGCTATAAACATTATTTTAATAGTTCATGAATCGAACAGCAGCAATTGCAGAATGTTCAGCAGCAGATGCCGAATCCTCTTGAAAGTAACAATAGACGCTTCAAAGTTTTTCTTGGAGATTGTTTTAACCTGGCAGACAGTTTTTTCACCTTCTCTTCTGTCAGGATATAGCGCTTTTGACACGCTTGTTTGTCAATTAAAATTCCATGGGAGCGAAGTTTCTTGCGAGCTTTAAAATTGTCGACCGATGTGGAATATTCATGTCCAGAAATTTCTTAATAAACCTCTTGCGGCACTTATTAGCATACGTCGAACGAAAGTGTCGTAAAGAAATGTTCTCTGGATCAAAGAAAATTTTATGATGCACAGTGTAATGCTCTCGGGGCACTGGTATATCGGCCGGTCGCGGTGAACGACGAACGCGCCGGATGAACGGGACCCTTGGTGACAAGTTCCGCGGAACAGAGGACTCGATCGCTGAGGCAAGTGGCGCGTCGTCTTCGGCGAGAGATAAAATAAACACCCGGTATTAACAGATTAAATCTCTTGTATATCATTAATAAAAATTTTAAGTTAAATTATACTTATGTTTTTTTCATCTACAAATGCGACCAAAGTGCAGTTATTGGTGTTAGTGTGAAGCATCTTCAGGTCAGTACTGGGCAACGCATATACGCTAATTATCTAATACAAAATTGTGATTAGTAAACGTCACAGATTGTTTGATGTTCCCAGGCACAACGACTGCTATGGTAATTAGTGCCATTTGTGTAGTGATTTTTGTATCTCAGAAGTTGGAAGTGTTCCACTACCGCTGGAGGGTAAGATACGGCGCTGACATACACGCCGGCTTGTCTCAAGTAGGTCAATCTCCTAGCGGAAATATCCTAGCAATATCGAGTTTCTTAATCTAGTACCCTATTATGACTAAAGTTAAATTAGGTTTACAACCTTTTAATTTTTTTTATTATTTGTTTCCCACTTGCATAAATGTTTGAAAAATAAATAGAGAGGAAAAACTTTAACACTATACAAATCTACTAACAATACTGTGAGTCGATGCAACCATCCATCTCGAGATAGATCGACCTATTCAAAAGCGTATTTTGTGGTTGAAACAATTTCAAATAATTGTCATCCTGAGAAAATTTACGTTGAAATCAGAGACATTTCATGTAATTTATTATTTTATAGTCATTTATCATATTATAGTCATTTCTGTTAATTTTCTATAAACCCTGTAAAATGTTCGTTTAAACATGAATGAATAATGAGGAAATTAATATTTGTGCAGATAAACAGTTATAATAACAAAATACAATTACGGAATCATTACAAGACACTGGCAAGAAGAAATTCAGAATAAATAGGCAAGAAAACGAAGTGACTCTCCTCAATTTTGAGGATATAATTCAGATCCACCCTTCTTATTAGATTAATAAATTATCTTATGGCTGAAAATTAATTCCAAACTCATCAATTATAACCGATCTGTTCAAGCTTGGCACGTTTATTAAGTGAATTGCCTAGCAGTCAGATTAACAACTTCTGCGTGAAGACAGCAATCAGATCCGAAGTGTGTACGGCAACTTGATAACGGGTACCACACCCCGAGGCGTGGAAATAATTGATGGTTTGTTGTAAATGTCAAGACCACCATGCTCTTGATACCGAGTGGTTTAAGTCATGTATTAGAAACATTTCCTTGTCACCCTAAGGCGAATATAACGTATTAAATGTTTTCTCACTTTGCTGTATCAGACATGTGTATAACATGTATTCTAACGTCTAATATATAATATTTGCTAAATGAGTAATTTTATTTACCTCAGGAACCAAATGAAACACGTTTTTACTCTAGTTCTACTAATAGTCTATTAAAACAGGTACCGAACTTTATTCCATTTCTTTAAAAAATTGAATATCCTATCTTAACTCCTCTATTGCTCAGTTGAAGTCCGATTATGTTTACGCGAGTCAATGCCACCTTGAACAGCTACAAGACTAGATGGCGTTAGCTGAATACCACACGCCTGCTGCCACGAACCCGTTCAATATCATAGTTTCAAGAATAAAAGTTATCATTAATCTTAGAAAAAGTACTTTATGAAACTGAATGTAATGGATATGAATACACTCGTACGAAGTTTTCAATACGCGATATTTCTTTGCTGGAATCGTAATATCACTTCACAGCCATTATTACATCACCCTTTCTTAATATCGTCGTTGATGACTTAGGTGGCTCAGGGCATCAACTGATGTCACCGCAGAGCCTCTGATCGGAAGTCCTTGAATTCCAGCTCGACGGTGGTAGTATTTTCGAGTCTAGCTAGACAGCTAGGTGGGATTCAGCCGCTGTGTGGAGGAGAATTCTAGGAGCCGGCTGTTCTGATTGGTAGTTTTTCCGATCTTTTCCTGTCTTTCCATTCCAAGGAAGAAACGACCGCTCGATCATCGTCACATTTCGAAAAATGCAAACTCTCAACAACTTGTATTCTGGAGAATGAAATTTATTCTTTAATGAAATATGTTCTTTAAAGACAGATCTTGAAATAACGTCATGTAAACATTTTTTGGAGATATGAGTATTTCGTGCCTAATTTCGCGTGATGTATGGGTATATACGCAATTTTTAACCAATTAAATATCTCAAAAAACCGGTTTTAATTTTGTCCTTAAATTTTCTTCTGGAATTTATAAAAGAACTCTGCATTATTGAAAATTTCAAAAAGCTTCAAATTTGAAGATAAAGCGTTTTGCCTTAAACATAATCTTCCCGAAAAACGTATGTCTATAAAAAAGGTCAGGTAAATCTTTTTGAAAAATCGAGTAGGTTTTGCGCAATTTCTGTTTAAATTAATGCAAATTATTTTAAAAAATTCAAAATATCACTAATTTTTTTCTTTATATTTGTTTTACAACTATAACAAAGAACACTTAAAAGAATGGTGTAGGTCCCTTTTTTGTTAAATTCAGTGAATTTTCGTAAATTTCAAATATAGAAATAAATCGAGAAAGTCCGTGCTGCTGTTGCAGCACTGATGTTTTTTGCGCGGTAAGCTGCGGGTCTCGCTATAACCTAACCATACGCATTTCTTCCAAATTGTTTTCTGGGTTGTTTGTGTACTGTGATCTCGTCGAAAGACATTTGAGATCCTTAATCCCTCCGTTAACGTTTCACTCTAAATGCGACTGCAAAGAACTTTCTCGTAAAGTGGCGACGTTAAGCCGTTATAGCCCCGGCCGACTCCTGGTTGGCTGCTGGCTAAGTGCCTCAGTGATTCTGTGCACTGAGTTAGGGTGGGGGCTAATGTACTTTTGTCTTGATGAAAGGGTTGTTAGAAAGGGCTCAGAGACTCACTCAAGGAGTAAAGGAATCTGTAGAGGGTTAAGTCAACTGCAGGACTATTCTGTTTACATTTAGTCCTCTTGTTGATGTATTCCAATTGTTAGCTAACTTAAGTAACAATCTGTGTATCTTCTTGATACAGTTTGGCTGTTGTAGGAACAGAAACACGTTCATAGTTTTCGTGGCAGATCACAAATATTGTGTTTCAGGTGTAAATTTGTTGGTTGCACGGTTATTTTTAAGTGCTAAAAACTGTTAATTTGCTTGTTAAAATGTTTTTAAAATAATTGGACTTATACGTATTTCTAGTCTTCTAAAAACTTATGGATAAAAAATTTGTAATTAAAAAAAAATTATTCCTTTTAAGGAAATAATTCATGGTACATTAATTTTATCAATTTTGTGATTGTTAGAAAAGTTCTTGAGTCACAAAGACACCATTTCGTGAAAATTGTGATGGCAATTAAAACCGAAACCTAATACTGTAGACATTCATCTTTTATGCCGAATGTATTTGATGCGATGTATTTTTTAAATTAATATATACAAACAATACGCAGTTAAGAGTATATATGATGGGGTATAGAGTATATATGGGGTTAAGAGATGATAATTCAACAGAGAAGAAACAAAGTGCTTGTAAAATCAGACTGCCTGAGTTTTTGAATATGCTTGTTCTGGTTTTCGATAATCTTCTGTATTACTAACAGCCAATCCATGTAGAAATTAAACGAAAACATTGTAGCCTATTGCTATGCGAGAAGTGTCTATGGTTTAGTTAGATATCCAGGAAATCGAAAAAAAAAGCGAAAAGAAATCATGTCGTTTGTAAGAAAAAAATGCTTCAAAGAAAATTAAAATTATCTACGTTTGACACAAAATTTTCGAAAACAATACTCAGGTTTTTCAAAAATTGAACATGACATTCTCGGAGCTGTTTCTATGAATACATTTCATTAAGAAAAATATGTTTATCTGCATAACAGTAGTTGTAAGAAGACGCCGAAAACCTTTTGATTTTTTTCAGTTTTCGTAAATAAGGGTTTTTAACAAACATGAGACCTGCGCCATTTTCTTAAACGTCCTTCACACTATCCGATAACAAAGTTTAATCAAAAACGTTGGCGCTATTTTTTAAAATTTTGAAAATGTCCCCGGAACTTCATGTAAAGTATCCCCTAAAATTGAAATATCTGTTTCAAATCGGTTTAGATCGATTGGAGAATGTCAATTTTGAAGAAAAGCTTAGTTGCTAACGTTCTTCACAGACGGACAGACAGTCGTATTGCCATCACTCAACACTCGGTGTCAAGGACGTACAAAACATGAATTCGAGCTACACCATGTGCTAGAGAATTTTGTTTCTAAATTTAGCAACTGGATTTAACCACTTTTTCGTTATCAGGATCCTGTAATGAATCTTTTTCTCACAACAATTCGCCGTTTTTTCGCTCATCGTTACATGACTTTCTCTCTACTGCGTAATCGGTACCGGGAAAGTAAAAAATATGTCCCGTTTTCATCCAGTAATATCACATTACTGCACTACATGTCCTTTCGTTATCCAATAATTTGCTTTTGAAGGCTTTTCTTTACCCTGAAAACGTTACTGCATTTTGCAGCAAATTACAACACTATTCAGTTGCATCCTTGAAAGCCCTCGAAAGCATAACTTGCATGCTCCTGTGAAGTGTCACTAAGAGTTTTGCAGGTAAATTGTTTCAGTCAACAATGGTCCGATTTACAAAGCTTAATTTTCCTAATTCCGTCCTTTGTTTACTGCATTATATTTCGTGTGAGTGGATGACTCTTGAAATGTCATGTTTCTCCGTCTTGAGTAACATGGCATTTGAAGTCTTTCACTGATGACTTTCCATGCCAGGTGCTTTGTGTGCGCCTCGAAGAGGACAGGTGGTTGTGCTGGCATTGCACGTACAACTTCTGCTTCCCAATTGACATTCACCCCATTGTTTCTGGTCGCGAATTTAGCCGCTTCATTCGGTTTAATGCTTTATCCGACATTCCCCATGAGGACGCTAGCTATTCCTTATTTCACTATAAGACGACCTAAGGACGTGCAAGCTTGGATTTTCGTGTTACAGTTAGCTTTCCTTAATATCCCCACAAAACATGAAGAACTTTACACGTTGTCTGTATCAAACGTGATCAGTCCAGCTGAGGTCGCTTCGAATTGTTTCGCCCAGATATCCACAACTGCGTACTATGTTCGTATGTACTTCGCGCGACAGCCCGTGAACGGGCTCAGGCCTACCGGCGACGTCCCCACTTCACGGCCATGGGTTAACGTGTTTACGTGTGGCCATGGGTTAAAGGGGAACGTGTAGTTAGAACGCAGACATCCCCACGCAATATTCCGCTCTTCTCAACCTGAGAAGGGAATTTTCACATCGACACAAAACAACATATACTGGGACATTTCAAGGAAAAGGCACATTACAGTCTTAGCCCGACCGGGAATCAAACCCGAGGTCGCTTAGTTGAAAGCGAACACGCTGACCAAGAGTTAGCCACGAGCCACAACTGTGTACTGAGAATTTAATTTCTCTCCATAGTAAACTGGATTATTTTTGGTATTCGAGCATTCGTAAAGCTAATTATTTTTTTATCTGTATTTATTTTCATTCCTTTTTCCTCGGACACTTTCAACAATTAGTCTATATCTTTTTGCAGCTGATACAGTCGAATTCATGTACAGTTTTTGGATACACGATGTAGTCATTCGCAATAAGTGTGATTGTAGAACGAATTTCGGTGCCGATATTATTAATATTCATAAGAAATTAGAATATTTCTGTCATAAAATCGCCAATTGCCGGCGCATGATTGCAGTGATTTCTCTTTTGACGAAGCACGGCGAAAAAGTGAAAGTTTTTATTTATCATATTTCTGTATTCAGTCACGAAAAGAAATGAATTCGGTGTATACCGAATCCACCCCCGGCGTACGCGCATCCTACCTTACAACGAACTGCTTCTTTTCAAACTCTCCGCCTTGTGTTGACTCGCCTGACCCTGCCTTGTTCTCTACAATCACCGTTTCTATTATGCTGAAAGTTACATAGTATTTCAAAAGTGTTGTGGAAAAACATTGTATTGAATGATACAAACTACACAATCTAACACTGCACACAAGATGCGCTGCGACGTCGCTTCTATTGTGTAGCCAAAACTGGTTTCAGACTTCTCCCCAGATTATGCTTGATGTGGATATTAAAAAAAGTATTATGTACGTTTATATAGAACATACAAACATGTAGGTTACACGTGTAGTCAACGCGGCTTCCAACTTTGAAGTAACACTTTATTTGCTGAAATAGATCGAGTAGTTCATCTGGAAAAGGGATGTTTACCTAACACGTTTTAGAAATAATGTATATATATATATA
>BOPP01000058.1:5034579-5052251 GCA_017312745.1 Gryllus bimaculatus | reverse complement strand
GGCTGGGCGGGGCAGACCAGACGCTAAGAACGGCTGGGGAGCGGGACGAAGACGAATTAAATTATATTCGATTAAAAAATTACCTTGGGGGCTGATCCGGATGCCCGAGATCGCTAAGGCAGTAGCGATGTAGTGATCTCGGACCTAAGGATCGCGGGTTTGAGTCCCGCCTCACACATGGTTGTTATGTGTTCGTCCTTTCACCCCTATCATCATCATATCGTGCCATCCTCATATTTACCGTACCGTTACACGCAATAGTGGTCTGATGGTAATGACCTCGAAGTTGATGCGACCTTAAAAAATTATCTGAGGGAATACCGACACTGCATTGGAATTTATTTACGAAATTGTCCAGCTGCGAATGAGTATGTATTAAAACTATTTCACAATTGAAATGTCATAAATAGTAGTAAAAGAAGAACAGAAAGAAGAAGAGATAGGAGGAGGAGAAGCACGGAGTGGCTTAGTACTCGCGCAGGGTTTATTGTACTCCGGAAAACCTTCCTTTGCTTCTTTATAATCATTAGTTGAATTGTGCTTAAATGATAGCAACGAGCGTTGTTGACAAAATCTGATAAACAGGCATGTCCCGCTCGAGTCACAGAAACCATTTGCATTAGAAAACGATCCTCATATTTCATATAATAGTCCTATCGTCGAGGTAACCAACCTTCTTACAAAAACGTGTGTGGATAATAGCAATGGGGGGTGCCCACAAAGAGAAATTAAGAGATATAAATATCATTGGTAATACCGCGTGCGTCTTGGAAGCTATTTCTCAAATTTTCGAGATACGAATGCGTATATACTAAAAACATTTCACTAATGTGATTTCATAAATAGTAGGATTAAAGAAAAGAGGAGGAAATGAAGAAAAATAATACAAGGACAATAAGACAATAAGAAGTATAATTCACTTTCTTCATGTAATACAATATTCAAGTAAGGGCAGCAAAATATATAAGGTCTATTTGTAAACAAAATTAAGAGCTATAATTTTACTTCTCACAATCAGGGCGATGTAACAAAACAGTGATAATATTGCATCGTTAATGTGTCCTTAATTTGTTTCAATGCTCTAAATTCTTTAACGCTAGGGCTGAAAATTTTCGAAATTGATTAGAGGAAATGAGTAGGATTTTCTTTTTTCTTGTTTGAAATATTAACTGCCTTGTTAGTTATTGTAACGATGTAACGGTGAGTTATGAATACACTCACAGACATCGAAATATTATTGTCAAGGTATTTCTACGTAGTATTTTATAATACTTATTTCTATCAGTAAAAATATAAGTTATTCATTTATTCCTTAATGTATCAAACACTTAATGGACTATTAAAATTTATTATAATAATCGCATATTATTAGAGAAAAATTAAAATAATATGTCTCTATAACTTTGTTTTTGCCTAGATAATGCGTCTTTTTTTATTTAAATTCTTTCAAGATACGTATTTGCAAACAAAAATAATCCATAGGATGTTCTGTGTTGCGGTAGATTTATTTTGGTGAACACAATATCGTATAATTTATTTTGTGATTGATTAACGTGTGCAACAAACAACTAACATCTTAAAGGCCTAAAAAGAATGAGGGACGTGACAAGAAGAAAATAGAATACAAAACAATTTTTTAAATGTGTAATATGATTTTCGATACTGATGGCAACAAAGCTTTATTTTCTTGAAGTGAAAAACACGTCTGTCAAGTTCTAAAAGTAGAGTAGCGAGAATTAATTACATTAATCGTAAAAACAGAAAAAAATTTGCAGCAAATTTGTTTTCTCGTTTTGTTACCACCAGTTTTGAAAACATTTCCCGTTTATATTCCCATTACCAAATGTGAAAAAAGCACCATACAAATATTGTGCCACAAGCCCAAAACACCCATAGGTGGCAGACGTTCTTTTGATTAGTATCTGATTGGCCAGATTTTCTTTTGTACCTGGGCCAAAAATTTATTGACGACTAACCCCTACTACAGGGTGCGCCAGAGAAACTTACTTATTTGAAAAAATTCCCGCGCGGTGAGTATATTATATACCGTTAGAAAAGAAGCTCTCGACTGCGAAGGCCCGCTGCTCTCTAGTCCACAGCATGATGGCAACTGACTGGAAGGAGAAAAAATCTTGGGAACTTCCCCCTCCAGATACGCCCCCTCTCGTCCCTCTAACCGCCCAGCTCACCGCGCGGGAATTTTTTCAAATAAGTAAGTTTCTCTGGCGCACCCTGTACAATATGTCCACTACCGCGCGGGAATTTCCATCGCTCGTTGATCGCGGTGTCGCCACCAAATCGGTGTTGGTGGCAGCGAATGCTCTTCGAGCACGATTTCATCACACATAACGAGCGCAAATCCCAGGGTGCCGGCTGACAGATACCCGCGATCACGCCCACCCACTCGCAAACTGTTTTTTTTAAATTATTTATTTAAGGGATCAAGACATTTACAGGAACATCTCACAATGATTGAAGATTGAGCCAAAAAGTGGAAAATAAAAATCAACGAAAATAAATCAGTCCATATAACCTTTACCCTGAGAAAAAACGAATGTCCTACTGTCCACATCAACAACAATCCAATAGTACAGGTGGAAAGTGTAAAATACTTGGAAATACATCTAGACAAACGGCTAACATGGAAGCATCACATCTTAGCCAAAAAAAAGCACCTTCAACTTCAAACAAGAAAACTATACTGGATGGAATAAACTGTTGATTTATAAAGCTATCATAATCCCAATATGGACCCACGGCATCCAAATCTGGGGCACAGCAAGAGTAATCTCTCGATCATCCAGAGATTTCAATCCAAGACCCTAAGAATGATCGCGGCAGCACCATGGTTCATCACAAATGCAGCACTGCACAAGGACTAAAAAATGCCCACTGTCTTGGAAAGAATAGAATTTATCAGCTCAAACTATCTCAAGCGCCTTGAAAACCATCCAAACCACTTAGCCTTCAACATCCTAGACAATAGTGCAGATATCCATCGACTAACCAGAACCTCACCCCTACAACTCCCATACAGATTCTCAACGAATAACTGAAACATTACCCTCAGCTACTAAACTATCCCACTTGCAGCCAACCCAAAATAATACTTGCTTTTTGTTATAGTATGAAGAAGTAGATGAAGAGTACCGATGGGATACCTTCACTGGAAATCAATCATTGTCAGAACAATTCTACAATATCATATTTACTTATTATTTTGTAAAAAAATAGATTGTAAATTTTTTGTTATAAAAAAATTATTTAAGGTCGCCTTAGAAACAGCTAGGTCACTGGCAACCACTGTTACAAAAATTCAGTACTTAAAATATACGGAAATATTGCAAGTAGTAGCAGCTGATTAGTTTTTAATTGATTAAGAGAAAAATAGTGATTATTTAAAAATGCCAATTTATATTAATTTCTAAGACCGTGTTCACTTTTATTAAAATATTATTCAGCATAATAATGAATCGCCATCCATTAACAGTTAAGTAAAGAAATCATAATCTTGTATATTAACATATTTTTATCTTGTTAGAAATTACTTATAGGGAAACCGTATAACATTTCAGTTACTTCATTTTTCAAATGATAATGAGTGTTATAATCTCAATATTTTACTTTCGTAAACAATTAATTTGAGCTTTCTAGTAATGAAAATACTGTCAGGCCATAAAAACAAAACGAAATTATTGAAATTAGTTTTTTATTTAAACCAATCATTTAAAACAAACATTTGTTTTTAAAAATCAATTTTAAATAATACATCTAAACAATTACGACCCAGCTGATATACAATCAGCTCTGATTGAGAAGATGATAAATGAATATTTGAAAGCCTCAAAACAATTCCATCCTAATGCGTAAGTTGTATTTGTGGATGGCGGCATGGCGTTGTCACATTCCAGTCATTCGACTAACAGAAATTTATCTCTCTGTCTTTAAATTTGCTTCGGCAAATGTTAAATGGTTCTTTTATGATAATTTTCTTTCAGCAAGAAAATATAAATCATTCGAGTTTGATCGAACGACTGTAAATTAGTTAAACCGTTAGTGCCCATACAAGTCCGTGAAAGGTTCATTGCCCTTTTTCAGACTCCTTGGTGCGGGTGACTCATTTTCACCCGTCGTCTTGGAGAATTCGCGAGGTGCGCGTCTTTCTCCATTGTTCCGGGCTCACGTTCGCCCGCGAAAATTAGTCCCTGCGCTCGCGAATGACTAGGGCTGCGGTCGGAATGCACGGATCGCGTCCCCGTCACAGCTGTGGTAAAACAAAACAACAACAGATCCCTCAAGCGTCTCAGATCAGCGGCTTGCTGGTCGCGTTTGTGCCACGAGATGTATTTACTGCAATTCGCGGCGAGCACAGTAATCGATTGATTGATTAGTGATTTCGGGCGCATCAATTGCTAAGGACATGAGTTCCGCTAGTGAAGTGTGTGATTTTATTGCGGGGTGGCGGTGATCTTCCCAGGAAGGTGGTGAGATCCGGCGCCGACCCAAACGTCGGCTACTTGGGTTTCCCCTACCAGGTGCCTCCCACCAGCGAAGTGCCGCCCGAGCCGGGTGCTGTGTGGAGGAGAATTCTAGCAACCGGCTGCTCTGATCGGTAGTTTTCTGTGGTTTCTCCGATCAATACCAGGCGAATCCCGGAGCAGTACTCTAACAAACGGGCCACGCTAGAATTCTCCTCCACACAGCTGATGAATTACACTTCGATATGTAGCTAGTGTCGAAAATGTTTCTACCGTCGGGAATCGAACCCTAGGACCTCCCAGTCAGAGGCATTGTAGTAACATCACCCTGAACCACCTAAGCCAGTACGGTAATTGATACGATACGGTAATTAATTTCATTCATTTACAATAACACACAACTACACATGTGAGTCAAATTGCGCGTTGTCGATTTTATACGAACGACGTATTTCGTGAAACTGATCTTGACGCATACTTTTTATTCAACATGTCAAGAATCGTCTCCGATATTTTACAGTGGACTCCAGACGATATCTTCTGTTGCCAAACAATTTCATATTCGATAGCGCAGTTGCAAAACATCGTTACGTGTCATCGAATATACAACTAGAACGTTCTCGAGTGTCTGGTAAGTGAGTTAAGAAAGATAATGAGTTAAGATTTAGGTATTTTCCATGCATTTAGTAAAAAAAAGTATTGAAAGAATGATCAAAAACATACAAAATTGAAAGATGTAATTTGTAAGTTCAAAGAAATTATCGTAGATATCGGTGATATGTAAATTAAATGTAGATGTTATATCAAAAGAATCAAATAAATATCGCGTTAAATGATCTCGATCAGCAGGATCTTGCATGTTTTTTTCAATCAAATGTTCATACAGCAGAGGTGCTCTTCTACCATGTTTTCATAGCGCCTTAAAATGAACTAAGCAACATTTATATTAGAACTAGCGTACTACTCTTGAAATTAGAAAATAATGAAAAATAATTAAGTTAGGAAATAATAAAGATATATTTTTGAACTCAGTTATCCGTCAGGAATTACAAATATATTCCGTTTCATTAGTTCACAGATCAATTCGTTCAGTCTAACGTGACTCTACTTTCCCTCTTCCAAAAGGCTGGAGTATTCGTGACCGAACTATGTCATCAAATATCAATGTCAATGTAGTATTAATTTAAAAATACGTCTCATAACCGATTTATTTATGAACATTCAAGAACATCCCCTGCTCAGAAGATATGTACGGCGTTTGATATGGGTCAGTTACCACCACCTCGATCAGGTTTTTGTCCAGTTTTCCTAATCCTTGAGGAAATGGTAAGATGGCCCCTTGTTTTGCTTCTGGACATAAATGTAACTTCAATTTAACCCATAGCACGTCACACGAAGTGTTTTGCCGTAAATAAATAAATAAATAAATAAATTTATGTATAAATAAACGAACCTTTCCTATGCGCTGCAACAACACGACATCCTCTGCTCTGAAGAGATGGCCGGCCTTTGATCCGTTACCATGCGCCGCAAATCTATTTGCACAACTAGAGAAAGTGGGAATATTAGACACCCCCCCCCCCCGCGGCCGGTTACTCATTTCGCCTTGTTAAAGCTCCGCAGTCCGCGTTCTTCTCCGTTGCATTACTAACCCAGCGGCGGCGCTGCCTGGCGGTTGGCCCATAGGTCGCCGCGTCTAACAGCCGCGACCGCAGAGATGAGCTGCGGCGGGCGTGAGTCAGCGCTGCGCGGCGATTGCGTGAACGAAGCGATGCGGCGCGCGTCCAGTGCAGCTCTGCAGGCGCCCGCGGGATGTTATCACTGGAGACCGGAAAAAAATATGTAGTATGAAACGTCACAATATGTATATAAATATGTAATGAAAGCTGTAAGAATAGGTAATAAATATGTAAAATTGGAAATAATGTAGTATTAAAATATAATATAATATTGTAATATAATAATGTAATATTAAAATTCTGAAATTATAAAACACGTTTACCTAAAACAAAACTACACTTATAAAAAAAATTCCTAAACAAATTTTAAAAACAATACAAACGTTTTAAATATTATTTGGAGAGCACAAGTTTACACGTATGCACACTTTGCACCATACACCTTCACCGTCAGTAGTAAAATCTTCATCTATTGTTATCCAGGGCCGTAGTTCAGCAGCTTGACCAAGGTTCATAGCACTGTAATATGCCCTTTAAGTAATAAAAGCCATCGTACAAACTGGCGATATCTGCGACCAGCAAACAATCACTACAGCAATATTCTCATCAAAGTGTTACATGTCGGCGATCGCCAAAAGTTGTTGGAAAGTATAGTTGAAAGTTACGAAAAAAGCTGATATTTAAAAAATACTTCGTTTCATAAAATAATGTGTAATAAAATTGAAAAAAAAAATATTTCGTGAAAATAGCAAAATAGGTAGTGTGGTACAAAATACGAAACGATAAAATTTGGATAATGTATTAGGAGAGCGACGATTCGGCAAGGCTATAATTTTGAGAACGGTAAGTAGCAAGACAATAAAATTTGTAATGGCATAAAAATCCGGTCTCAACAAATCACAAGACCTCGGATCTTCAAGCAAACTTTCCAGCACCTCATTGAAAGTATGCCTGCGAGAGTGGAAACTCTCATCAAGGCTAAGGTTGGGCCACTACACTATTGAGTTCCAGCATTACCGATGGAGGGCGCCACGAACTGGTAAGTCATTTTCAGTCTCGCGTCCGGATACTTTTGGTTACATACAAGTAGTAGGAATATTTCGCCGCCGCGCTGATTAATTTCTTTCCAAAATGGAGGACCGCTATAAACTTTAAACAAAGCACAGTCTTGTTTCTGATTGTCCTTTTCAATGAAATCCCTGCCTGCCGTTTTCTTGTCTTTGAAAGTAAATTTAGCTGCCCTAAGTTGAAATTTTTACACTGTATAATTTTGTGTGGTAATTTTGTGTTGTGGAGAAATTGTGCCATATTCCATTATCGTACGATCGATAATGGAAATCGATATTCGCAATAAATAAATAATTTCCTTCGCGTTTGTCGTACTCTTTTTTAAGATGCTCATTACGAAATGAAGAGATACCCAGGCTTTTCTTACAACAAAATCTACGTGACTTTCCAGCTCAATTTACTATCGAAATGGATTTGTTGTTATTTAAACGGTAATTTAAATAATTTTAGATAAAAATTATTATTCGAGTACGTCATATCAAATTAGAAAAACATTCCTTTATTTGCTTTAGATTTCACATTTCGTTGTTGTGTATTATGGGTCCTACTGTCGCAAATATACAAAGGAAAGAAAAATAGGTCGGACATTGCCCACGCGATTTCCCATAAGAAATAAAGCAGACGTGAATAAGATTTCCTCGAAAATAAATAAATATATGTAAGATTATTAATATATGCCTCAAAATATTAACAAAAGTGGAATTGCTGCGTTTCAGTATTATCTGAATTTTGTTAAACCCACCTGCGACCCACAAGCCGAGTAATGGGCAGTCCTGTGTCGAAACACTGAGACGTATGCGCGTTTCTCGAATACAAGAGTCAATGCAACACCCTGTAACACAACACAAACGAAATTCTACACTGATGCCACCGACTATTCGTAACAGTGAATTACAAAAGACCTCCCCTCAGAGAGGAAAATCGTTCAAACATATTGGTCGCTTATGACGTTACGCTGTTTGTCACGCTATGCTACTTACTAGAAACAAGTGATTCACAGGCCCATACGTTGAAAAAAAAACCAAAAACCGAAAAAAATTGAAAGATAAAAACTTATTTCAACATTGACATTTTTAATTCAACATTAAGGTGCTTTAAGTTGATTTTTCTGACAGATGGACTTAGTTATCTTTATTTCTTTTACAATTAAAAATATACAATGCTAAAATAAATATGACCTTGAGAAAACGTTCTTAACTAGTTTAAACAAACATATAAACTAACAAAAAGAAATCAATGTTTCAATCCAGAAAAAACTTGATGTAATTTTTCTCTTGATTCAGAAGTCCGAATGTTCGAAGCAAAGAGTCCCTTTCAAGTGACGAATACAATAATGTCACGTGAGGTAATTTTTCTCTTGATTCAGAAGTTCGAATGTTCGAAACAAAGAGTCACGCGTCAATTTTAAGTGAAGTATTCTAAATCGTCAGGAAGGGTCACGTTTTGCAGAATGGCGAGCGAAACCCCTCAGTGGAGTTCAGGTTATTTTGTGTTTCTCAGCTCTGGCATAAAGCTGCCTATTTTTCCTCGAAGCAGAGCTCAGAAGCAAAAGAGAGAGCACGTGACCCTTTTAGAGAATATCACGTGCATTCGTTGTTTTACTGAGCCTGTACGCTACATAAAAATACTTTTTATTACGTATGCAGAGACGACGTGAGTAGAACAAGACTGCGCATCTCATATTACGATTAACACCAAAAAATTTACTTGATAATATTGTCTTACGTATTATGACATTTACAGTACAATGTTATTTCCAAACATGATAATCGATATTAAATGGCACATGGAATACAAAATATTCATGGAAACTTTTAGATTAATATTCCATTTATTACAACTACATGTATTAATTATTTTCAAACTACGAGTGAAAATTGAATTATTTAATTAACTATAGTTACACATATTTCTTTTCCAATTGACAGATCATACAATGTCATTCGTTCTTTCAAAATCGCTATTGCTCCTTTTTTCTAAAATAAAATTCATGGACTACACTTAACTCGTTTCTCTCTATTGGCAGAATTTCGTAACTGCAAACTCTCGCACGCAATAAATAATTCTACGCTTCATATACCCGAGAGCTCAGTGGAACCAAACCAGTTAATATCTTTTAATTAACTAAATTTGCTGAAATGTCTTTGGTAATTGACGTAATATTTGTTATGGCAAATAAAACCTTCAACAATGCAAGACTTAAATATTTCCTTGTGTATAAAAATTTGTTGGTTTTCATTATAAAGATACCACATCTTCTCGTTGGCAGGAAATCCTGCCATACATAAAAGTTGTTATTTAAACAATATAACACATCTCTCTGAATTAGGAGAGTAAAATGTATTGTTTTTGATAAAAATATTTGCTCATAGCAAGAAATGCAGGATCACCAAAATTTGTGGTTAGACGGAAGAGCTGGTCTGATGAACTGAGTCTCACCCCATTAATATCAACACTGCTATATTATTATTATCCCCTCAGGGCGTAGCGCCCTGAATTTGCATTTGGGAGGTCCGGGATCAATTCCCGTGCCGGCCATTCTGTAAGAGTTTTCGTGATTTCCCTCGGTCATCGAGGAGAGTGCTGGGATGGATCTACTGAAAAGCCACAACCGCAAAACCGCTAGCCGAAATCGTTAACTACGTGAAGTCATGAAGGTTAAGCGGGTTCGAGTTTTGGTGACCGACAAAGAATCTCGGTATTTAGGGGTGCCGACTAATTAATCTTTAAGGGACTGGTATAATGGCTCAATACGATTCTAAATTATTATTATTATTTTGTTTATTCTCAAAGTTTTTGGTTTCACATGGATACCACACAGATACAATAGTCCAAAAAAAGAGGAAGAGGAATGTTTCAAGGAAAAAACCCCAAATTCCCTATGGAAAAAACCCTAATTTCCCTGAAATAACTATCACAGGTTCTTCTGAATTGCCTCTTCAACTTTCACAACGACACTTTCACATGATTTAAAATTAAATAAATCAATTTGCCATTTGGAAAATCTTCAAATCCACAACTCAAACTTTGCACAAATTTAATCGTTTTTGAATTACTAATTGCGGGTAACCTTTCAAGAACCTTATTACACCGCCACAACGCATTTTTGATCTAGAAACTATGTCTTTTTGGCGTAAAAAAAAGATCTAACCGGTGGTCCACCCAGAGGCACTTCGAGAAACAATCGCCATAACCTCTCCACAAACGTGCACGCTTACCGAACCACGAATTTCGCTCTCGCGCCACCGACCCACGAAAATGAACGAACGTTGGGCCAGTTTTCGGAGCGCGCTAGGCAGGCACAGAGGATAGAGCAGACGCAGCGCATTGCTACCACTTTTTCCAGAAGAGTGAACACCAAGCCGGTTGCAAAGATTAGCCAACAAAAACGCTAAATTTAGAAAAGGATGATTGGGAAGAACAGATGTTATTAATATATTAATTCTTACTATAAAAGTAGGTCTGCTTGAATATTTTTAATCGTATTAATATTTCTGATGCATATCTTTTCAAGAAAGGTTTATTGAGATATAGATCTTCTACCCCCAATAGAGTACAATAGAACTTAACTGTTAGGACTAACCGTAAAACAATATGGTAAATTTTAATTTTGCAAAAGAAATAAAAATGATGCTAATATGGATCCAGACTTTCTTTGTACTACTGAGTTTCCCTCTGTTTTGAACTCGAAACTGCCTTGTCGATTTTGCCCGGATTCCGCCTTTTCGTCTGCCATCTTTATGCGGCGGCGATAGACTGTCGCTCCATTGTGGACGAACACCAGTAAAGAATTTTCTATAACTTCGTGGAATATTACATCGTAATGCTTTGGACGGCATTTTGGTCTATAGCGTTGCACAATACGCACATCGGTAGTAGATTGGTGGTACCCTTGGCGCACTTTGGTACTAACACCAATGGTTCTTCGTGGTAGGGTGCCAGTTTTTCCAATTGGTTCAATACATATCCTAGCAGTATCGGCTCAGGGGAGAACGGTGTTCAGAGAAGGAGTTTGGGGCATAGAAGGTGCATGCACCTGAGACCTTGTGATACGGCCCTGTGACATATAAAGACAGATCCATATGCGTTAAGCTAGAGTTACTAGAGCCTTATAGTGTGCTACTTGAGGACACTGTGCATGAGATGCGGGCGTCTGGTTTTAACCAGGAATTATTGTAGTGATTTATGTAGAACATGAAATATTTAATAAAATTAATTAATACGATAATATTATGTATAATAATAACAAAAATATTTTGATGCTGACCATGACCAATTAACCTGCCGATACTACATTTAAGTATCTTTCTATCTCAAATGGCAAGTCAAGACAATTACGATCGTCATAACTGTACTATTACTTGTAATATCTACGTTTATTTATCTTTTTCAAAAATTTTAAACTCGCATTCATTTAATGAACTTTTTTAAAAATAATCATAAACATATAATGAAAATATAAAAATAGTTATTACAATTATCTACCATTAACACAATGATTTCGTATGCTGTATTTGTAATATTTACATTGAGGCATGCATAATTAAACGAAGCATACGTTGATATTTAATAAAGCTTTGCATATTTTTTTTTCTACATTTTTTTCAATTTTTTTGTTATCAGTACTTTAATTATAAATGAGACTTTGAGAGTGTAAACAGGAGCGAAACCTTTCTCTACAAAGTTTTTCTGGAAGAAAATACGGAGTCCATTTTTTTAAACAATGTTTGACAGGTTCTGAAAATGCATGCTTTTTTTAGCTGCATGTTTTTTTTTTTTTTTTTTTTTTTTTTTTTTTTTTTTTTTTTTTTTTTTTTTTTTTTTTTTTCACATGAAAATCTTTGGGAGTTTTCTAGGGTTTACTTCATTAGAAATCTTTTAAGTATTTTTGTATAGCATAAATACACGAATTATAAAATCTACACTTTTATCTGTAAATAATAAACCATTCCAGACATTTTAGAACTTCCTTGTATTTTTTTTAAAATCTAAAAGTTTTAATTAAAATTGGCAACCCGAAACATGCCATTCAGAGTGAATTTCGTATTACAACCTTACAACTTTACATAGAACCTTTTTTAGAACATTTTGGTTACATACTTTTTTAGATATTCCAATTTCACATAAACATTACGTCAAAGAGCTAATCATGTTTAGAAAAGTTTAAATTTGCATGAAGGAAGAATCTAATTTGAAGAAGTCGCTGGAATAACGAAATAAATCTCTACCTTAAACAATGTCAACTTTAGGAAGTGGATTAAAAAATTAATAACAATTCCCATTTTTGCAAAGAGTATAGGTGGAAAATCGGACCTTGCGCCATTTCTATATTCCATACTTTTCACTATAACTATCAAAATTAATTATTCCTAGAGCTTAATGAAATGGGACCCCCAAAGTAAAATATGCGTTTTCAATTTTCGAGGGTACTGCGGGTAATAAGTCTAAATGATCAAAAATATCTATTAGACGAAATCTTGAAAACGAAGTAAGAAGCTAATGTTGTCCACAGATAGATATTTTGACGGTCAAAAATCACGTTTTCAATATGCAAAATATCCAAGAAAATTGGTTTCTGACTAAGGACAAAGAGAATGAAAATTTATTGTAATGAAAACACATGTATTTCCGTTTCTCCTATATTACAGCTGGTGTATTTCCGGTTTGCTCTGTTTAAATCGCCTTTGTTCACTGAATGCATAATTGTATGAATCATGATTTACTGTTGTAATGACTGGCGAACACTCACATAGTATAGTTTTTACATGTGAAAGTTTAAACTTAAAATATTTCTTTAAATATTTTAGGGATAAGTGAAGAATGCCAAGTTACAAGAGTCTACACAAGAGTATTAAGAATCAAGATTGGGTGGTGATGTTTCAGATATACTGAATGTTTTAGTCCATGTGTTGTTTCTTTGATTTCTTAATTAGGAAAGAGAGTTTAAAAGGAATATTACTGGTCTACCTTTTCTGAAAAGAATTAAGTTTGCTTTAATATGAAATATACATACAACGTATTCGCCGAAACTCGCAATGTCATCATATGTTGGAAGAATAATGTTATTAGTTGGCGATTTTTCTTCATAGTCAATTTATTTTACGCACTTCATCCGCATGGAAAACTGGAAGGTTAATGGTTACATTTTAGATTGTGGAGGTAAAATAAAAAAAAAAGTGTCCCCAATGTTCTTCCAGAAGTGAAATATTATGGAAGCAATTATGGAAAACTAACAAGAAGGAATTCCTAGTGAATGAACGCCATGAACCATTCAATCAGAGATACGAAGCAGCTGTTATGACAAGATTAGATGAAATTGCCTAACAGAATGCGAGTTTCAAAACGTGGTCCTGCTACACGTCATTAATTTTGAATCTACACCAATTCTATACAGAAGATCTCGGTACAGAAGACTTTATACAGGGAGTACCTTACTGAATGGTTAGTACAGAGCGGTAACATGAAAACTAAGCTAAAACAAAACCCAAAACAGAACGGAGCAATTGCCATTTCAAACAAGAGGTTATCTTTTTAGACTTCATCATGTAACTCACAAATTCCGCCATGAAATACAATATGTAAAGCAAATATGACAAATAAGTGATGTGCTCCCCTGAATCTAAGCTTCAGATGTAAGGGGTGAGTTTTAGGACAATGAAGAAGCAGGATACTCGCGCTCGCGTCCGTGGGCCATTTGTTAGGGTAGGTATTACGCAGGCTTTGCTTGATATTTATCGAGAAAACACGGAAAACTACCCATACGAGCACCGGCAGCTAGAAATTCTTCTTAAAACAGTGACAATTACCGGAACTAGCTATGAAGTTAGTGTCGAAAAATATGCTTCACCGGTCGGAACACGATTCCTAGGACCTCCCGCGCAATCCCTTTTCATTTTATCTTTTTATATCTCCATATTTCATGATAAACAAGACATTTTCTTTTTTGTTCTGATTTACTGACCATAGCATATAAAGCAAAAAATAATGTTAAATTTGTCGTCATTATGTTCGATTATATACGTAAACGCAAATAAGACAAAATATGATCTCACACAGATCTAAGTTGAGCCTCTCAAACTTTAACGCAAGTTCGTACGGCAAAAATTTGTTTCAAGCCGCATCTACGTGGACCCCTGAAGGAAATATTTTCAATCCAGACAGAAAATATAAATGAGCTTGTCAAACGCTTTTACTTTTTTCAGCACATTGTTTCGTATCGAAGGCGTAGTGTGGAAATGCAGCCACTTTTTCAATTCACTTTATGTACAGAAAAAGGACAAAACATACTATTGTGCCGGCTTTAACGCTCCAGGTTCATGGGCGGCAAAAACGTTTTCTTCTTCAGAATGAATCAATACGTAATTTTCCTAGTTTATTTTTAAAACAGACTTATATTTTACCAGATATATTATCTATTGAAAAATGAAACTATTCTATTTGGAAGGAGAAAAAAAAGAAACAGTTTTAACCCCGCTAGGTATATCATTGATGCAGAATACTATTTCCGCCTCGTGGTTTTCCTGATTTATCATGTCATTCTTTGGCGCTGACTTCTCTTCTGACAGTGTACCCTGTTTGAATGCGGAGCGATCTGTCATCCATGCAACTTCCTTTCTACTCAGACGACCGTATGCCGGAACACAGCACGAGAAATAGATGCACTCGTTTCTTCTTGCGACTGCGCCTACTTTAGAAAGCAAGCGAAGCGTTCTGGCCCGCCAGCGCCTTTCCCTTCCCACGTCGACCAAATACACGCGCGCCCCCTCGGCCGTTTTCGTTCCGCGGGCTGGACGCGGCGCGGCGTGGCCCGGGCATTGTTGGTTTTAAAAAGCCCCGCGGCGCCGCCAGCGGTTTTCGGCGGTGACAAATCGGCAGGGCGCGTGTGGGTGGATGGGAAGATGCAGCGTCGGCGAAACACTGGGACGGGAAGACCTGCTGTAGGTTAAATCTAGACTATTGAATCAAAAGTATTCGGACACGTGCCTTATCTAAGTTACCGTTTAAATAACACCAGAAATCCATTCGATAGTAAAGTAAGACTTGAAAAGTCAGGTTATTTGTTGTAGAAAAAGTCTTGGAGACGCTCTTTCATTTCGTAAATGCGCATCTTAAAAGAGCACGACAAACGCGAGGGAAATTTCTTTTTTATCGTTGTTCGTTCGATAATGAGAATATGATAGCAACTTTCTTTGGATGGGCACAACATTATGCTAGTGTAAAAATTTGGGCAAACATTCTTTCCTAGGGCAGCTAAATTTTTCTTTCAAAGACAAAAAGAACAGTAGGATAGGGATTTATACAAAAAAGGGCAATCAGAAGTAAGACTGGCGCTGTGTATAAAGTTTACAGCGGTCACCCATTTTGAAGAAATTAATCCCCGTGGTGGCGAAGCAAACCTACATACACTATGAGCACAAGAGTATCCGGGAACGTGGCTGAAAAGGACATTACCGATTTCGTGAAACCTTCCATTGGGTAATGCTGGAAACTTTCAATCAGGTAGCTGGATGGTTTAATTGAGGATGGCAGCCCATTCTTCACGGAGGCTGCACTGAGGAGAGGTATCGATGTAGGTCGGTTAAGGCCTGGCTCAAAGTCGGCGTTCCAAAACATCCCAAAGGTTGTTCCCGATAGCACTCAACTTTCGGAACTCTGTGCAAGCCAGTCCATTGAGGATTTTATGCCGCGTAACCACTCCGCATAGCCGGTGCCAGTAGACCACGTGCTCGATCGTGTTGGAAAGATGCAATCGCCACCCCCTAAGATTGCTGCTTCACAGTGGGAAGCAAAGTGCTTTAAAACATCAACGTAGGCCTGTGCCATTTTGATAGTGTCACACAAAAACAAGACCTTCCATTGAACATAGACCGCACGCATAGAAACCATTTCGACGTGTCCGGGATTACTTTTGGATCTCGTAGTCTCTATGAATATACTAATCAATTGTTAGGGGTAGCCTTTCATTTTAGACTCAAAATAAAAACAATGTTGTGGAAAATGAGACTTATTCATTTGAGGTAATGAATTATATTAATAATTGAGTTAATATGTGAAAAAATGTAAATTCCTAAACAGATCCATCCGCATTGGTTACAATTGATAACATGGTTCACCTATAAAACAGAAAAAACAAACAATAGGCTTACTGAATTATATTGCGTAGTTCTGTTTGGATGTTCTAAAAGTATGGTAAGTTCTGTTTCTCTGACTTCATTACTCATTCACTTACAATCTCTGAAACATGGCCAAAAAGCTGTTTGGAAATTCCCTTACATTTAATATTGCATACAATGTATGATGAAAAGCGTTATTATTATTATTTAAACTGTATTTTTTGTCCTTAAAAACTGGTTTTAATTCTGAATGGTTTTAATTCGGGAGCCTCGTAATTGTGTGCCTGAGGAGGGATTAGGTGCAGTGTGCAGTGTGTGGAGCGTGAAGAAGAAGAAGAAGAGAAGAAGAGGAAGGGTGGGGAGAGGTCACGTCGAAAGGACACACAGCCCGGCTCGTGCTGCGTTGGGAGGACGCGGTGATGCGTCTCCCGTCCGAAAGCGGCACTCCAACGCTTTTCCCGCCCACCCATCTCCATTCCGCACTGGCAGAACGGAGCTTGGCAATTTTTGAGCCCAGGGGCCTGAAACGTGCCCCGCTCACACACACACACACACACACACACCACACACACACACTCACAATCACAGCAACACCACACACATCACACACACACAACACCACACACAACACACACGACACATCACAACAACACACACAAACAACACATCACAACTAACACACACATACACACACACACAACACACACATACACAACACACACAACACCACACACGACACAACACCAGTAACACACACAACACCACACACACACACACACACACACACCAAAAAGAATTTTAACAAGTGAAACTTGCATATCCAAGAACCGTATTGTGTTATTTTATTTAGCAAATAATAAGATTACATTTAAGCTAGAAAAGTTTTGGGAAATATATTTTAAAATACTACTTAAGTAAAAGTGTGTTTGGCTGATCAAATAAAATACTATTTCATGGTGAGTTTAAAGCGCTAAATGAATTTGTGTGTTCATTAGGGTTTAATAAAGTTAGTTGTTAAATACGTGAATAATAAATTATGAATTTCAGTAGAACCTATTTTAATATTAGTGTTCAATTGATTATTTTCTTCGAGTCCTACCCTTATGGTGACTTAATACATTGTAAAATTACGATAAAGATTTTCTAGAGTTCTAATTTCCAATTTCATTTTTTTCAATCATCTCAAGGATCGACGGATAGTTTAACGAATATTTTGCATTCGCTGCTTACAGAGTTCAATAACGTGGAAAGAAACTCCTTATCTTCTCAGCATTGCAAGTATACTGTAATAATAATAATAATAATAATATATAATAATATAAATTAGGCAAATA
>BOPP01000058.1:5012191-5034554 GCA_017312745.1 Gryllus bimaculatus | reverse complement strand
CACAGGAAGTGCGACATTTCTTCAGGATTATTCAGATAGTGGTTTATGAGATTTAGAATTTTTCCATGTAGGCAGGTGAACTTTTTGAACCAGTAGTTATTATATAATATATTATATAATATATATTATTAATATATATTATATATTATTAATTATATATATATAATATTATTAATATATATAATATATATATTATATAATATATTATATTATATTATATAATAACCAGTAGTTATTATTATTATTATTATTATTATTATTATTATTATTATTACATATACTTGCAATGCTGAGAAGATAAGGAGTTTCTTTCACTTACTGAACTTGTAACAGGAATGCAAAGTATTCTTACTATCCGTCATCCTGAGATGATTGAAAAAAATGAAATGGAAATTAGAACTCTAGAAAATCTTTATCGTAATTTTAAAATTATAGTCATACGGTAGGACTCGAAGAAATAAATCAATTGACACTAATATTAAAATAGGTTCTACTGAAATTCATATTTATTATTCCACGTATTTAACAAGTAACTTTATTAAACCCTAAATGAACACAACAAATTGCTTTAGCGCTTTAAACTCACCATGAAAATAGTATTATTTGATCACCAAACACTTTTACTTAAGAGTAGTATTTAAAATATATTTCCCCAAACTTTTCCTAGCTTAAATGTAACTCTTATTATTTGCTGAAATAAAATAACCAAATCGGTTCTTGATGCACGTTTCACTTTTTAAATTCTTTTTGGTGTGTGGGTGTGTATGTGTGTGTGTGTGTGTGTGTGTGAGGGGGCACGTTTCAGGCCCCTGGGCTCAAAATTGCCAAGCTCCTGCACTGCAGTGCGGAATGGAGATGGCGTGGGCGGGCAGGTGTTGGGTACCCTTTCGGACGGGAGACGAATAACCGCGTCCTCCCACGCACGCACGAGCGGGCTGTTGTCCTTTCGACGTGACCTCTCCCCACCCTCTTCCTCTTCTTCTTCTTCTTCTTCACGCTCCACACTGCACACTGCGCCTAATCGCCTCCTCAGGCACACATTACGAGCTCCAGAATTCAAAAGCCATTCAAGAATTAAAACAGTTTTTTAAGGACTAGAAAAATACAGTTTAATAATAATAACGCTTTTCATCATACATTGTATGCAATATAAATGTAAGGGAATTTCCAAATCAGCTTTTGGCAATGTTTCAGAGATTGTAAGTGAATGAGTAATGAAGTCAGAGAAACAGAACTACCAATACTTCTAGAACATCCAAACAGAACTACCAATATAATTCTAGTAAGCCTATTGTTGTGTTTTTCTGTTTTATAGGTGAACCATGTTATCAATTTTAACCTAATGGGGATGGATCTGTTTAGGAATACATTCTTTTCACATATTAACTCAATTATTAATATTAATTCATATAACTCAATGAATAAAGTCTCATTTTCCATCAAGGTTTGTTTGTTTTTAATTTGATTGTCTAAAAAATGAAAGGCTACCTCAACAATTGATTAGTATTTCATAGAGACTATGAGATCAAAAGTATCCGGACACGTCGAAAATGGTTTCTATGGTGCGGTCTTATTGTTCATGGAAGGGTCTTGTGTTGTGTGACACTATCATGGCACAGGCCTACGTTGATGTTTTAAACACTTTGCTTCCCACTGTTGAAGAGCAATTAGGGGGTGGCGATTGCATCTTTCAACACGATCGAGCACTTGGTCATACTGCACGACCTATGGCGGAGTGGTTACGCGGCAATAAAATCCCTGCAATGGACTGGCTTGTACAGAGTCCTGACTTGAATGCTATCGAACACCTTTGGGATGTTTTGGAACGCCGACTTTGAGCCAGGCCTTACCGACCTACATCGATACCTCTCCTCAGTGCAGCACTCCGTGAAGAATGGGCTGCCATTCCCCGAGAAATCTTCCAGCACCTGATTGAAAGTTCCAGCATTACCGATGGAAGACGCCACGAACTGGTAAGACCTTTTCAGCCATGTGCCAGGATACTTTTGATCTCATAGTGTATGTAAGAATGATTCACCGCCACGGAGATTAATTTCTTTTGAAGATGTATGACCGCTATAAACTTTATACAAAGCGCAGTCTTGCTTCTGATTATCCTTTTCAATGAAATCCCAGTCTGCCTGCTGTTTTCATGTCTTTGAAATTCAATTAACTGCCATACGCTGAATGTTTCCCAGATTTGTACACGACATAATTTTGTGCGGATCCTAAGAAATTGTACCATACTCCATTACCGTACGAACGAGCGATTAAAAAGCAATTTCCCTCGCGTTTGTCGTACTCTTTTTTTTTTAGATGCACATTTCGAAGTTAAGATATCTCCAGGTTTTTCTTACAAGAAACTATACGAGACGTTTCAGCTTAATTTACTACCGGAATGGATTTCTGGTGTTATTTAAACGGTAACTTAGATAAGCCACGTGTCCGAATACTTTTGATCGCATAGTCTAGATTCAACCTACAGCAGGTCTTCCCGGCCCAGTGTTCGCCGCGCTGCATCTCCCATCCACCCACACGCGCCCTGCCGATTAGTCACCGCCGAAACCGCTGGCGGCGCCGCGGGTCTTTTTAAATACCACAATGCCCGGGCCACGCCGCGCCGCGTCCAGCCGCGCGAACGAAACGGCGAGGGGCGCGCGTGTATTTGGTCGCGTGGGAAGGAAAGGCGCTGGCCGGGCAGAACGCTTCGCCTTGCTTTCTAAAGTAGGCGGAGTCGCAGAAGAAACGGGTGATCTATTTCTCGTGTGTGTTTCCGGCATACGTGTCGTCTGAGTAGAATGGAAGTTGAGGATGACAGATCCTCCGATTCAAAACAGGGATACACTGTCAGAAGAGAGAGATCAGCGACCAAAGAATGACAATGTAAATCAGAAACCACAAGGCAGGAAATAGTATTCTTCTGCATAATGATACCTAGCGGGGTAAAACTGTTTTCTTTTTTTTCTCCTTCCAAATAGAATAGTTCATTTTTCAATAGATCAATATATCTGGTAAATTATAATGTCTGTTTTAAAAATAAACTAGAAATTACGTATTGATCATTCTGAAGAAGAAAACGTTTTTGCGCATGGAACCTGGAGCGTTAAAGCTGCACAATATAGTTATGTTTTGTCCTTTTTCTGTACATAAAGTGAATTGAAAAGTGCTGCATTTGCACACTACTGCTTCGATATCGAAACTGGCTGAAAAAGTAACAGCGTTTGACAAGCTCATTATATTTTCTGTCTGGATGAAAATATTTCCTCAGGGGCCACGTAGAGCGCTGAAACAAATGCCGTACGAACTGCGTAAAGTTTGAGAGGTCAACTTAGATCGTGTGAGATATATTTGTCTTATTTGCGTTTACAATAAATCGAACAATAATGACGACGAATTAACATTATTTTTGCTTTACATGCTGTGTCAGTAAGACAGAAAAAAAGAAATGCTCTGTTTGCATGAAATATGGAGAATATAAAAGAGAAAATGAAAAGAGATTGGCCAGGAGGTCCTAGGATCGTGTTCCGACGGTGACAGTATTTTCGACACTAACTTCATAGCTAGTTCGGATTGTCACTGTTTTAAGAAGAATTCTAGCTGCCGGCTGCTCGGATGGGTAGTTTTCCGTGGTTTCTCCGATCAATATCAAGCAAATGCCGGCGCAGTACCTACCCTAACAAACGGCCCACGGACCGCGCGCGATGTATCCTGCTTCTTCATTGTCCTAAACTCACCCCTTACATTCTGAAGCTTAGACATCAGGGGAGCACATACATTATTTGTCATATTTCTTTACATATTTATTTCATGGGGAATTTGTGAGTTACATGATGGAAGTCTAAAAAGATAACCTCTTGTTTGAAATGGCAATTGTCCGTTCTGTTTTGGTGTTTTGTTTTAGTTACTTTTCATGTTACCGCCTGTACTAACCATTCAGTACGAGTACGTCTTCAGTATAAATTGGTAGATTCAAAACTTAATGACTTGTACAGACCACAGTTTTGAAACTCGATTTGTAGAATTTCATCTAATCTTTTCATAAACATCTGCTTCGTATTCTGATGAATGGTTCATGAGTTAATTCACTATGGATTCCTTCTTGTTGTTTTCCATAATACTTCCATAATATTTCACTGTCTGGAAAACGTTGGGACACTTTTTTTTGATTATCCTCCACAATCTAAAATTGTAATACATCCTTCCAGTTTTCATGCGATGAAGTGCGTAAATAAATTGACTATGGAAGGAAAAGCGCCAACTAATAAACATTATTCTTCCAACATATGATGACATTGCGAGTTTCGGCGAACGTTGTAAATGTATATCTTCATATTAAAGCAAATTAATCTTTAAGAAAAGAGTAGCCAGTAATATCCTTTTAAACTCTCTTCCTAATTAGAAAATCAAGAAACAACACAATGACTAAAACATTAAGTATATCTGACACATCATCACCATCTTGATTCTGAAATACTCTTCTGTAGACTCTTCTAAACTCTGGCATTTTTCACTTATCTAAAATATTTAAAGAAATATTTTTTAATTTAACTTTTATGTCAAAACTATATATGTGATGTGCCATCACAAAGTAACTCATGATTCATCAATTTTCATCAGTGGAACAAAGGCATTAAACAGAGCAAACCGGAAATACACACTGTAATATAGGAGAAACGGAAATACTTGTGTTTTATTACAATAAATTTCATTCTTTTGTCCGTAGTCAGAAACCAATTTTCTTAGGATATTTGATATTGAAAACGTGATTTTCGTCAAAATATCTATCTGTGGACAACATTAGCTCTTACTTCGTTTTCAAGATTTTCTTCTCAATAGATATTTTTGATCATTTAGACTCATACCGCAGACCCTCGAAATTGAAACGCATATTTTACTTTGGGGGTCCATTTCATTAAGGTCTAGGAATAATAATTTTGATAGTATAGTGAAAAGTATAGAATATAGAAATGGCGCAGGTCCGATTTCCACTATACTCTTTCCAAAAATGGCGTATGTTATTATTTTTTATCCCCTTCCTAAATTGATATTGTTTAAGGTAGAGATTATTTGTTATTCGAGCGACTTCTTCAAAATTAGATCTTCATTCATGAAAAATTTAAACTTTTCTAAACATGATTAGTTTTGACGTAATGTTATGTGGAATTGGGAATATTAAAAAGATATGTAAACAAAATGTTCTAAAAAAAGGTTCTATGTAAAAGTTGTAAGTGTAATACGAAATTCACTGAATGGCATGTCTTGGGTGCCATTTTAATTAAAACTTTTAATTTAAAAAAAATACAAGGAAGTTCTTAAAACTCCTGGAATGCTTTATTATTTACAATAAAAGTGTATTTTATAATTCAGTGTATTTATGTATACAAATACTTAAAAAAGATTTCTAATGAAGTAACTAGAAAACTCAAAAGTTTTCATGTGAAAATGAGCTAAAAAGTATGCATTTTCAGGAACCTTCAAACATTTTGTTTAAAAAAATGGCTCCATATTTCTTCCAGAAAAATTTCGTAAGAGAAAAGGTTTCGCTCCTGTTTTACACTCTCAAAGTCTCATTATAATTAAAGTACGATTAACAAAAAATTGAAAAAATTAGAAAAAAATATGCATGCACTTATTAAATATGCACGTATGCTTCGTTAATTATGCATGCTCAATGTAAATATTACAATACAGCATACGAAATCATTGTGTTAATGTAGATATTTGTAATAACTATTTTTATATTTTCATTATTGTTATATTATTTTAAAAAAGTTCATTAATGAATGCGAGTTTAAAATTTTGAAAAGATAAACAAACGTAGAGATTACAAAAATAGTATAAATGACGACGTATTGTTTTGATTGCCATTGAAATGAAGATATTAAATGTTATCGCAGGTTATTGGTCATGAGTACATCAAAATATTTGTTATATTTACATATATTATTTTAATTAAATTATTTTCATTTTACATAACCACTACAAATAATCCTGTAAAATCAGCCGACCTCATGCCACAGTGGCTCAAGTAGCACACACTAAGGCTCTAGTAATCTAGCTTAACGCATGGATGTCTTTATATTCCAGGGAGTTCACAAGCTCAGGTGCATCACTTCTATGCCCCCCTAACCCCCTCTTAAACCGTTTCCCTGAGCGATAACTGTGAGATATGTGTGAACAATTGAGAAACTGGCACCCTACACGCAGAGCAATGGTGTTAGTAGCAAGTGGCCCAAAGATACCACGGATACCACAATCTACCACGGGGCGTATGTGCAACGCTATAGAACCGAAATGGGTCCAAAGATTACGATGCAATGTTCACGACGTTATAGAAAATTCTTTACTGGTATCTCCAATGGAGCGACAGTTATCCCGCCGATAGATGGCAGACGAAAAGGGGATGGGCAAAATCGACAAGGCAGTTTCGACTCAAAACTGAGGGAAACTCAGTAGTACAAGAAAGTCTGATCCAATTTTAGCATCATTTTTATTCTTTTGCAAAATTAAATTGCCATATCGTTACGGTTAGTCCTAACTGTTAAGTTCTTTGTACTCTACTGGTAGTAGAAGATCTATATCTCATAAACCTTTCTGAAAAGAATTGATCAGAAATATATTACGATTAAAAATATCAAGCAGAACTACTTTTGTAGTAAAATTAATATATAATAACCTCTGTTTCCAATCACCCATTTCTAAATTTAGCGTTTTTGTTGTAATCTTTGCAACCGCTTTCGTGTTCACTCTCTGGAAAAGTGGTAGCCAATCGCTGCGTCTGTCCTCTGTGCCCTGCCTAGCGCGCTCCGAAACTGCCCAACGTTCGTTTATTTCGTGGCCGGTGGCGAGAGCGAATTCGTGGTTCGGAAACATTGTGCAGTTTATGGAGAGGGTTTTGGCGATTGTTCTCGAAGTGCCTCTGGGTGAACACGGTTAGGTTCTTTTTTTTTTACGCAAAATAGTTTCTAGATCAAATGCGTGTGGCGTGTAATTAGGTCTGAAAAGGTTACCCATAGTCATTCAAAGCCGATTAATTTTGTGCAAAGTGAGTGTGGATGAAGATTTCAATGGCAAATTGATTTATTTAATAAATCATGTGAAGTGTCGCGTGAAAGGGTGATGAGCAGTCAAGAAGATCTGTGATAGTTATTTTAGGAATAGGGTTTGATAGGAATGGGTTTCCTGAAATTCATTTTAAAAGTTCAGTGTTGTGAAGTGAATGGCGAGTTCCAAAAAGTGCGGAAATATTGCTTGGTGCGAGTGTGTTCACGCTCAAAATTGAGCTGGAAGTGATTTGAAGAAATGGTTCGCGGAAAAAGTGCTTGTGAAAATTCAGAAGTGAAAGTGCAAGTGCAAGTGTGTTATGGCGTACTTCCTGTGCTTCGTAGCTGGACTTCACATCACTGTGACCTTGGGTCTCCACGACGCCCGTTTCTTCTCGTCGTTCCTAAATATCCCTTACACCCGCCAGGTGGTTAGAAAATTTTAAAATCTTGAAATGCGTAGTTGTACACCTTAATGTGGAATAGTCATAAGCGAAATTAAAAATGAAGTTTAAACTTTCCATTATTTTATCTTAAAATGCGTAATCCAACTGCTATGAATATAATAGGAAGCTATTAAATAGGACCAATATTACACGAAGATTAAAATTGACTTATTTTCAAGCTTTAAAATAAACTTAACATTGTTTTAGTTACATTGTTTTAGTTACAAAATTGCGAATTGGAGAAGTTGGTAGGAGTTTGAAATTAAGAAATTATCTAAGAAATATAGTAGAAACAAAAATCATATTATACACGTTAATATATGAACCGAGAAAAGAGGTAAATGAACAGATTCAACCTGTCAGGATATTAGAAAATCGATAAATTCAGGTTTAGAATTGTGAACATTGCGTATTAGATTTTAAGTTTGAAGGGTATACGAACAGTTGACAGCTAGTATAGGGTAGAGTAGGTTCCAATCCGCAGGGCAGGGTAGCATAGCATCCCTGGCAGAAGAGGAGCAACGCTTTGGCCTGACGCCGATGGAGCCTGGAATCGGTGAGTGTTCTGGGTGGAGCCCATCCCATCCCATCCCATCCCATCCCATCCCATCCCGTCCCGTGCCCTTTCCTATGCCCTGTGACCTTCGCAGCGTCCGTGGCAGCCCTAAGGAGGCCGGGCCGTTCGCATTTCTTCTCCCGGCTGCACGACTGATGACACAGGTCTAGCCACACGCAAACAAACCCACTATGAAACTGATGCAGAGAAATGAGTACAGTGAATACAAAGATGAAAGAAATTAACGGCACAGCGTACAAGATGTGTAAAGATTTCCCCCACATGCACTCACTTGTAGGTTGGGAGGAGTAATTCTTCCTCGTGCAGTCATTGGCTCCGCTCGGATACTTTTAGGGGAGTAATGGTCCGCCTTTAGTTTAATTTATTCGTGGGTTACTGCAGCCTTGTATATTGAAATAAACCTTTAATAAATTTAAATTTACTACGTTTAAATGAATTATTGAAAGTTGTTTCAATTTAATCATTATCTAACTGTAATTCTAATGGTCATTTTAAATTTTAAATTTAAATGTTGTTTAATGTGGTAAATTGGTCATTGATGCAATTGTCTTAATTCCATTTAAAAGAAAATTATTACTACAGTAATATAAAAGTGTTGCCTCGGATATAGAATTCTTAAATATTAGGATGGGCAAATGTAGGAAGGAGGCTGCAGAGCCCGGCTAGTTTGTAAGAAGGCGGTTTGCATAGCCATATTATGGTATCCGCTCCTGTGTTGGATTACCGCTATTATGCATGGCAAGCATTCCGCCATAGAGAAATTGAAAGGGGAATTTGACTGGGTGGGAAACTTAGAGCTGCGAGATGCTGTTGCACTCGCAATTTGCATCGATCTGATTGGCATGTGACTTCCCTCTGGACTATAGGCTAGGTCGTTGTTCAGCAGGGAAGGTCACAATGCCCAACTGTTGGATTAGGAGGGACACGCCTACAAGGCTCACAGGGCAGGGTGGGTAGGTTTAAGCTTGAGGCGAGTATTCCAATTCCGTTTTTGTATTCAAACTATCAAATTTGTTTGCGACGTTACAATATTTACTTGCATTTTCAAATGATTTAAAAACCTAACGAAAAATTGGAATACGCCTTCCCATCTGAAGGAAAACTGAAGATCTGCCCATCGTTCAGTCGTCCTTTAGTGGGAAATTTCTTAGTTGGCGGACAGCACACTTCACAGGTTGGGATGTTTTCGAAACGGCTGAAACTTTTTAAACATGTAAATTAGTTTATATTTAATTAAGATTTTTTCTTACAGGATCATTAAGTCCTCGTGAAACGGGGCAAAATACAAATTAAGTCCATGTATATACGTGGCAAAAATACGTAAATTTAAAGGAATGTAAATAAGACGTTTTTATGGGAAATTTATATCTAACCTCCTAATAAATACTCTATAAAAGTCTACCAAAAAGTCAATATTTTGAATTACAACTGTATTAATTCTGCTTTCTTTCAGCTCTAATTCTGCTTTCTTTCAGCTCTAATTCTGCTTTCTTTCAGCTCTAATTCTGCTTTCTTTCAGCGTTGTTTTATTGAACAGTCAAATGACATCAGAATTTTTTTAAAAACGCAATAAAGTTAAATAAACATTAAATTTACATCAGTTTACTTTCCTTACTCCTGCGCTGGCGATCAGTTCATCAATACATGATTTAGAGTCAGTGTTAACTCTGTAGATGTATGTATTGATTCTGTGAAGAACAAATGTCTATCCAGATGTTTTTTTTCTGTTTCAGGTGCTCTTTAATGTGATACAGACGTATGTCTTACAGGGCTAGTCAAACGGTAAACTAAGAAAATCTATATTCAGTTACGAAAGGAAGTAATGAGTACTCCATCAGGTTTCAGCTATACGAATTGCGAATATATAAAATGTGTGAAGACTGTAATAGGTATGGTGACTGGTAAAAGCGTTGTCCATTTATTTACATTATTTCTTTTATCAAATCCCAACTCGATCAGATTTTGTGAAAGGTTTCCTTTGATCCATCGTGCAAATGCTAAAATGGACAGTTTGGGTCTGGACAGGAATGCAACTTATTACGCCCAGTTTCGTGAGTTTTTATTTTTGTATAGTTGTGGTCATACCTAGAGGTAGCGATTGTTAGCTATACAATTAATATTCTATAGATATTTTATATGCAAATTTTTCTATTACAAAGGAGCTAACAATTCTAGTCCCCAAATATTTCTAAGCAGTAAAAAATTTTGATACAACACTTTGTTGGTATTTTCGTTAATCGTTCAACTGCGTATAGAAAGGTAAGGTAGGAATTCTGCATTGAGAGCATACGTACAAATTATTACTCCCTTCCCGTATGTCAAACTACCAAAATCTACCTTTGAAAATGTATTCACACGCAAATTCGTTAACAAATTTTCTAATATAAACGGATCTTATGAAAATTAAAATTAAATAATAAAAGGTTTATTTTAAAAAGTGAGTGAACAAATTTGTGTGCGAATGTTTTTCTGATTGCAGGTCCTTAGTATAAACTATCCACAGTGGCACAAAACGCGGGGTTCTGACTGGTTCTGCTTCGATTTTTCGATCGCAGCGATCTCCACATTTATCAGTATTCTCACAGAAATTTTTCCAATTCTTTCTCATCCAATACTTCTCATTGGGCTTTCTACATCAAAGCTGGTCGTGTTTCTACAACTTGTGGGGTATTAAACTAAAAATATTGATTCCGTCATCCAAGGAAAATGACCGTACCAATGAGCTAAATTTTCTCGTCTTCTGGGTAGTTTTTAAACTCCAGCTCTCTCCCGTACTGCAGTTTTATCCAGCCTTAACTGCAATGATCCGTCCTCTACTAATCTTATTGTCTTCGGCACTTGGAAGGCCACATTTCGGTTTCATAAATATTTTCTACCACCCTGCGAAATAATTCTGTTCTTGTCTTAATGTATTACTTCTATAATATAAGCCTTTGTAAGATGTTTGATCATGATTTCAGATTGATCTAACATTAGTGCATTGTAATCTTCTGGATAATTCAAAAGTAAATTTCCATTAGTTTTGCTATTCAGAGAAATGCTTTGAATATCTTCAATTGCAGGATTTTGAGAAACTTTAAATATTTCATCTATCAATACACTACAGTTAGACCCATTTTCGCAAGATCTTAAGTTTTTAAAATATTTAAAACTTTAACTAGTCCCAGTTTAATCAATTATCCGGATTATAGGTCTATAATAAAAGTACTATCTTTGTTACAATGTTCCTTAATGAATGAACCAAATGAGATAATTCTCTATCTGAATTGTCAATAAAATTCATCCCTTGCTAATATTGGTGTTGGTATTAGTCTATAAATGAAATGTTGTACCACACATTTGATCAGTCTGTTTGTACAATGAAATCAAATTCATCTTGACATTCTGATTAAATGATCTTGGCTATTTCTGGAAATGAATTCGTGTTTCTAGTATTTTTTTAAAAATTTCGTAGTTTTGTTGGCTGGTTGTCTTCATTGTCCCAGATTTTGAATCCGGATCTTTTATTTAAATACCTGGTAGTTATGCTACTCAATTTTTCAATTTTCTTGAATGAAATAAACTAGCATTAAAAACGGATGTCTGATTCAAATTGATTCTATAAATCCTTTCACACGACACTTGTTTAAATATATAATTGAAAGGTGGAACTTTGCTACTGAAGTTTCAAAAATCAATAATTATATCTAAGGCGACTCATGGCTTGTCTTCCACCTAGGAAGTCAGGGTTCGATTCCCAGGCAATCTCGTTTCACAGGGATAATACAACCCCTGTAAGGAGTTCGAATCCCTATCCCCATCCTAATTCCTTCCAAATTCTAACCACAGTGTAGAGAGGCAGGAGCTCATTGAAGAGGATCGTAAGAGGTTCTACCTGGCTGTTCACTGTGACTTCCGGACTGCAGACCACTAATACTGTGGTTCGAAATGTAGTTTGATAGATTATTCAGAAACACGTCTACGAAAGTTTGTTGGCTTAGAACAACGTATTTCGCATAACTGTCAATTTAGGTAAATTTAAAAATTGAAGTAATTGACCAAATTGCGACTGCGCAGTCTGCTATAATTTTTTTCATGCTATAAAAAGCTACAAAAACAATCAATAAAATAAAGTTTAAAATTTAGTTTTCATGGTATAATTTCATTGTTGTATCAATAAATTTCAAAAAGTCCCTCTTCAAGATCTGGCATACAGCAGTTTTGTCAAGATTTTTAAAAAAGTTGCCTAAATTTAAGAGAGCCAGGGAAACGTAAACTTCCGAACACCAGCATTAAAGTGAATGGAGTCGTATAGTTCTGATATTGAGGGATAAATTGTATTGAGAAATAGGTGTGGTGTTGCAATAGGAAGTTAAGCGGAAATTTAAGTTTGGCTATTGAATTAATATCCGAAATATACTGATTTATAAATTTTTTATGCTCGCAAAACGTTAAAAGAATGCAAATACATTTCTCAACTAATTTTAAGCATTAAGGTTCTTGTCAGTTGCCTCCAAAAATTATTCTCGATTATCCAATTGTCCAACTTTCTTTTTGTTGACTTGTTTACAAAGTTTTTCAGGTTTCTGTCGGTAGTTTTGGGTTATACAAGACTGATCTACTGATTTTGGGGTACTAAATTGAATAAATCTTCTCAAATCTATCTTAGTCTTTGAACGGCATTAACACACTAAACATTACGTGGAAAATTTACAGCTCGAAGACGCATGGACACTGTATTTGCTACAGACATCGGTGTGCATTATAGATTCAAATTTTAACATCCGTGTAATACAATATAGGGAAACAAATTGAAAATATCTATTCCGTATACACTTACATATTACCCAAACAAAATTTAAATATTTTTTGAGCTATCGTGCACGATATTTCAAACCTCCTAAAGCGTTTCAATACACGAGAGAGAGGGGACTGGTTAAGGCAGTCCGTTGGTGCTGGTCATGTAGAAAGAGTAAAAACTGTACAAGGCCATTAAATGTAAGAAATGAAATTCTTAATTTCAATGCTTAAGGAACGTAGAAGAGTAACTGAAATCGAAAATTATGGTGTTAAGAGCAAACTGAATTAAAAAGATGAAAATCTTGAACTTGCCAACATTTTTAAATGAAACTGAATAAATAGCACAGGAAGCTCGTAAATTAAGAAAGTTCTGTTGCAAGAGAAGAGCATAAAACTACTGTGTAAAGATAATTTACTTCATATTATGAAATGGACCTTTACCCATTGAATAAAAGTAAAATTAGTCCCAGATGCTTAGCTATTACTTCTTTGCTCAATGATTTTTGTGTGGTTACATTTAGCAACCGAGATGTGATTTAAATGTACTTAAGTTTATCACGAAAATAGCTACTAATCTATTCTCTTGCACATATCTTCAATACAGGGTTAGTTTCTTCATACTTCATAAAAAAACGTACTAGCAATTGTTTTTATATAAACGTTTTTATATAAACTTATTAGTGATTGCAGGGAAGCCAAAGCAGATCTGTCGTTTCAATAGACATTTCATATTAATAATTCTAATCAAAGAAAAGAAAACTGAGACATTTAAAAGTATTACATACAGCTTCTTGGTGCCAACATTGGGTTATGGGCAAATAATTTACCTTTAAACAATATTCCTTATCATGAATTCTAATGCTCTTTATATCCTGTCTTACAAAGTAATAAATTAAGATTTACAGCACAAAACGTACGTTTTTAGCGCAATTTTTCTGAAATAAATTTCTATGCACTGCTGACTATACTTAGTCAGTTTACGATAATTAAAATATTGAATTCATTTTAAAGCAAAGAAATCTGAAAAAAACTCGCATAATGTTGAATCCTCCATAAAGGCAGTTGCAAGAGTGCGGTGACTTTTGCCATTTTCACTCGGTGAGATCCCGTAACTCTAATGTTTTTGTAAAATTTTCGCTTGCAAATGCATCAAAGCAAGAATATTGCCGGGAATTATCTAAACCTTCTTTCAAACTCTAAAAAGTTACAAAATAAATTAAGTCTTTTCATCTACGAAGTTGCTGATGCAGTGGAAAAATTAGATAAAGATAGCAATGTGCAGTGCAGTGTAGTGTTAGTGAAATAAAAATTGCCTAAAATCTCCAATTACGCATGTCGGCAAATAGAGCATGCATGAAAATGTCTCGTGGAAAGTGCTTTCGTAGGATGGAATGTAGCAAAATTGAAGTAGTTATATAAAGTATATAGATGATTCTTGTTTTCAGTAACGGTAACGGTGGTAGTGGAATGCTGTAGTCATAGTGGGTAACGTAACGTAAAAGTATTATATAAAGCATATAAAAGTAAAACCAAAATTAACCTAGACATGTGTATATAGCAAACGTTTCATTTTATTTGTACAACAATTATTTTTAGTAGAATTTCGAAAGCGAAATTTTAAATCAACACAAGGAAAAGGAATACTTCATTAAGGTAAGGTAATATTTAGAACGAGGTTACCGAATGCGAGGGTATGTTTGTTAAACTATTTTAAGACCCAAAGGTATATTTGCAATATCATGCAAGGTTTCTCTACCATGTGGTAATAAAGAACTTTGTTTCCAGGTCAAAGTTAGATGTAAAGGGAGAACTGCAGCACCAACTCTGCAGTACATCAGCAAAGCAGAAAAGTTTTCGTCGATGGCAATAGCTTCCTCGCCTGGAGCAGCAGTGCGACCTCCCAGCATCGAATGATCACGGCCCTGAAACCTCCCCTAGCGCAAACTCAAATAGAGGACAGGAGCTGACCAGCGGAAGTGTTCTTGTGTTGGGAGTTCACGTCCCTTCAAACCTCACCTTGAAGAAACGCGGATCTGTCATTTCGATGAAATGGTGAGTACTCTAAAACTAGTAATTGAAATTACTCATAAACTGTTAAAAGGTCAAAAATAAAATTAGAAACCGCACAGAAAATTTTCTAATAGCTAACGGTTCTATGAAAGACAAAAGCGTGCTAAGTTATTGTTTCATATACTGGCATCTCTCTAAGTTTTGATTACGACAGTTTTTTCATTCGGTTAACGGTGACTGTGAAGAACACACGCAGTTACCACATAGTACAGTCAGAAGTGGAGTTTGCTGTCAAATACATGTGAAGGTTTGACGGACTTTTGCTATATTTGATAATAAAAATCTACCAGTAAGTAGTGATATTTACTTATAGAGTTCAAAATAGTTAGTAATTAGATTTTGCAAAGCGAAATGTAAGATTATTTTATGAACCTCGATTTATTAATTTATTAGAGGCAGTATAGATGGAAAATGTGGGAGGCGAGACATAACGGTAAAATTAAGAAGGAACTGTATTTGTCAAATTTGGAGACGGTGAAGTCATTCGAGGTGTCCTGGTGTACACAAACTTAAAATAATTCAACTGAATAATTTTAAAACTGATAAATGCGTCACAATCTCCACACTCATAAAAGTACTCATCACTTCCACATCGATTTACTCCCAAACTACAGGTATAAAAAATATTTGATGTACTGAAGTCAGTTTTGTATTTGACAAATTTAAAAGCAATGGCTAAGACATAAGATACGAAAAATGACATGGCAGTGTTCCAGTGGTTCTCATTAGAATAGCAAAATTGTGCCGAAGTGAATGAAAGTATGAGACTAAAAATATACAACAGTGTCAATTTGTAAACTTGTACGCCGCTTTCGGACTGTTAATTCGTCACGCAGTGACAAACGCGTGGGAAACCTTTTCATGTCACTTTCGTACAATGAAAGCTCTGCCAATGCACTGCCCTTTTATAGCTTTTGTACACAATACTACTGCTGTCTGTTTATTTGCAGATTTCCGTCTGAAGAATTTTGTCACCTCAGTGTATATTAATTTAGACATTCTATTGGTTTTAGTTCTGGTCTCTTAGTTTTGACGAAGGTGGAAAGTTGTTTTTTTGTATGATTTAACAAGCGTTTCGAGAGTACGGATGTGGCTTTTCATTAATTCACACCCAAACGACAGAAAATTATTTAAGTCGGTCACGTTCCTCAAACCATGGCAATATTTATAGTGAGTACTGATAGTTAATATTAAATTGTTAATCCGGTCAAATATTGATTTAAAATTTTGCACCTTGCGAGTTATTTTTTTTCTGGCAAAAATTCTTTCCCAAATGTAAAAAGTATTCATAAACAATACTTCTTACACGCATTTAAATAACATTTTAAAGTAGGCGCCGCACCTAATTTCAACTATGAAGCTCTACTAGTGTGTTCAGTTGCAAAAATAGATTTTCATCCTCCATATGCCCTAGAATTTAGGAACATTTAAGAATGAGCCTATACTTGGTAAAGATCTTGAAGAGTTTTTTATAATGTGTTGCAATGGTATACGTTCAACCAACGTAAATTAATATTGGTTCTTTTAACGTAAAAATATTTTTCATCGCAATATCTGTGATCATAAATTGTGGAGAAAAAATAAATATATACAGAACTGCATTTATAGAAATATTTGGTTTAAGCAGCTAGATTAGGTTGTTTGGATTAGTTGGAAGCACGAATAGGAGTTTCAGAAATATAATTGAATAAAAACAAAATATTGGTATAATAGTAGCTACGTTTTTAAAATATTAAGATATTTACACATGAGAAATGCACTGGCAGACTCAACTGTAAATTGCAGAATATTGACCTCTAAATTATTTTTGTTTCAGAAAGAGTTCGCAGCAGGGGCGTGGAACCATGCTGTGAAGAGGTGCTGAGTAATCTACTTAAATGGATCAGATATTAGTGGAATTTGTATTAAGCAGATGTTTTCATTGTATAATACATGTTGCAGGTTTAAAGATATCAAACTAGATATGTTAATTTTAATAGGAAGGTATTGAGGAACTAAACATAAATGGAAATATTGCTCATTTTTTGCCATTTTACGGATAGCGTTTTCGTCCGAAACGTATGAACATATCCAAGCAATGTAAAAGCGCTAATAAAAAAGCAATTACTCTAAATTCATAATTATGTACCTGGTGCACCAGATAGATTTTTGATTGAGAAAAGGGTTTCAGAATCCAAAAATTGAAACTTTCGTATATTGTGATAAATTTTATTTAATTTTGAGCATTTGTAACGCTTTGTAAATTGTGATAATATTGAACAATTAAAGCTGATAAATTGTGTAATAGCGTTGTAAAATAGTAAATTAAGATTGTAAAACTGTAATTTTGTTGTATTAAGATCTCTCATAAGAAAAACCTGGGGTCTGTTAGACCATGTGTAAAATTGACTCCATTTCGAAAGTATTTCAAAATACGTCCGCTCCTAAAGAATAACAATGTTCCTTTCACCACCAAATAAAATGTTTCTTGAATCTGGGGGCGAAACGATTTAACTTTTCTCATCACTAGAGTTAATTAAAATAATAGAATAATTGAAATTCTTTACCTTGACATTTTTCTAAGTAAGTGTTACGATTACTGAAAGCTGAAGTGTATCAATTGAACTTCGAATTTTTTTTTTTTGGACACTGTCCACTCATTTTTTCGAAGTTTAAAATATATAGAGGCAAGATATATCGTATATTTGAAATGCATAAAAATGGACAAAATCGCACAGGAGTTACATTTACAAGCATGCTCGCAATGCTTTTGAGTGGTATCAGGCCAGTACGATCACACGGTGTATGTGTATTTCACAATACTAAGTGCATTGTGAATGGACGCATTGATTCCTATACCGGAGTTTTCATGAATTTCAAGAAAAAAGATTAAATTTGAAATTTGGTTTGAAATGAGATCCAGTTGATTCGGTTGATTGGTTTCAAAGGTAGCAACTATTCAAATATTTGGAGAACTTAATCTACTAAAATTCATTTCGAACAGTTTGAACAGCATGTAATTAAAATATTTTTAACAAATTTCGCTTATCTTTCTCTGCAGTCTGGAAGATAAGGCATAGATGACTTCCTGCGTGCTCCAGTCGCTAAATTTACGGGAAAGGTGTACAGGAAAGCGCAGCTTGGTAGTATTTTGTGGAAGAGTCACAATTGAGAGAACTCTACCATAGTAACCTCAGTAACCGCAGTTGATATAATAGAGCGAAGTGAAACTGGTTAACACTACGAGTTAGCCATTAACCTCTGCATATTTTGAACAATCAATAGTTGGATTCTCTGCGTTCATGAAGGTTCCTAAAATATGAGAT
The DNA here is from genome assembly GCA_017312745.1 of Gryllus bimaculatus. NCBI lineage: Eukaryota > Metazoa > Arthropoda > Insecta > Orthoptera > Gryllidae > Gryllus > Gryllus bimaculatus. Next base: position 5,016,334 of record BOPP01000058.1, on the reverse strand, counting down.
TTATAGAACATGAATGTCAATACTCTCATACCCTTTTGTTGTAAAACTTTTCAAATCGGCCACTTTTCAATTTGGTAAAACCACACTAACAACTAGCATAATACTAACATCGCCTGTATCTTTGTAATCGTCCAATCCATGAATCTTATTTTACTTTTGTGTAGAGGAATGTAACCATCACCCATTTAATGCACCCGAATTTTTTTCAATCTATTAACGTGACATTTTTAGAATTGAGAGTGAAATTCGGGAACTAGGGAAGAAAAATGTTAAATTGTTTTTATGTCCAAGTTTTTCTAAAGTCTTTACAATTTCTCTCGCAAAAATTCATGGCCTGCTCCACCTGTATCGATAGTAAGAAAGTTTACTTTTTTCGTGATGAATAAACAATTCTAAATTAACAAACAAATATTGTAACCATTTGGAATACAAATAAAAACATGGAAACATTTAAATCTTAATTGGTTCGAATCCCACGTTAGACATGGAGTAATTGTAATTATTCTTTCCTACCCACACATTTAAAATCACATTACCACTTACAATCGCATTTGAAAACAGGACTGATATAAGAGTACAAGCTGCTTTCAATATTCACGTGTTACACGAGTAAAATATTAGGTTTATTGAAGGGTTTGTTAATGTCATTCTTCTGAAGTGATACTTTTCTTCAAACGATATTGCATTCAAGAAAGGTTTTCAAAAAGTTATGAGATCTTTATTTTAATATTTGACGGTTTTCTTACATTTATTCCTGGTTTCGATACTTTGGATTTGGAATTAAACCCGATTGGGAATAATTTATCAGACCCTCGACAAGAAAGGTAACCGTATTTCATAGTAAAAGTTAATTAAAATCAAACGACCATGAACGTCCATTGCCTTTAGAAAATCTATCGTAAATTTTTCATTATTAACAAAATCGGGAACCTACTTAATGTTTTATAAATTCTACTGACAGACAAATCTACAACTAATTCACTAGTAATTTCCCTTTCAATATGTTTGAAGTTTCATTGAATATCCACGAGTTCCCATATGTGCGAGAAAGCCTTAGCACCATGAAGGCCACCATGTTACGTAGTCAGAAGGTAATCAAAATAACACAACGAGCTTGCTGTCTTTTACAACACACGCTTTGTCTTTAAAGGCGCTCATTACAATAACACTTTCAAGCACCTCTTAATTACTCGAACTTGACTTGCTAAATACAAGATACACATCAACCACCTATGACAAGGTTTAACCTTGACCCCAAATCAAACAGTCGGCAACCACTTGCTGACTCGCCAGAGGAGATACGTGAAGGCGGGCGGCTCCACACATTCGATATTGGGCGAGTAGTGAGCGACCGTGGATGTGTTGTGGATGAGTTGCTCGCCGACGAACATTCGGCTCTCACCCTACCTACCGAATATCGATCTTTTAGACACATCAAAGGAAGCGAATATTCGCTGAGCACATCAGAAGCTCAGGATTGGGCGAGCAATCGCCACTCACCATTCGGCGATTGATTGATTGACGGATGATTGATGGATTGATTGACTGATTGGTGATTCCGAGCGCGTCAACTGCTAAGGTCATTAGCCCCGTTAGTGTAGTGTATGTTTTCATCGCAGATGTTGGCTGTGATCTTCCCACACTTGGTGGCGAGATACGGCGCCAACCCGCGTCGGCTTTAAAGAATTTTCCCCAAACAGGTATCTCCCACCAGTGAGGCACCACCCCCGCCGAGACAAGCAGTAAGATTTTCCGACAAGTATCAACATGAGAGTAGGTGTATGTAAGTAAGAGTGAGGATAGGATAAGTAAAAGGAAGGAAAGATCGCGCGCGGCGCGTGACCCATTGGGTCAGTGCTGCAGTATTCGCCTGGTGCTGATCGGAGAAACTACGGAAAAATATCGATCAGAGCAACCGACCGCTCTAATTATCCTACAGGCAGCGGTCAAATTCGACCTCACTATGCAGTGAGGGTCTAAATTCCTGCCACCGTATGGAGTGGAACCCTAGTACCCTCTGGTCCGAGGCACGACAGGTGGCATCCGTTGATCCTGTGGGCCACCTTGGCCGGTGCGAATGCCGAGTGTGTGGAGCCTCCTGAAAGTGAGGAAAACTCTGCAAGGCGTCGACGTGTATTAGGACGCTAGGCCTCACATACCACCGGTAACGCCACCACCCCGAATATAACATACTCTATCAATAACTTTCTCTCTCGTCCTCTCTTTCTCTCTTTTCCTCTCTAGATATTCCTCTGTCTTTCTCTCTCTGTCTTCCTCTCTCTCTCTTCGTCTCTCCCCCTCTCTCCCTTTCTCGCTTGCACTTCCTTTCTCTGTCTTCCTTTATTTACTCGTCCTTTCTCTCTCTTCTCTCTCTCTCTCTCTCTCTCTCTCTCTCTCTCTCGCTCGCTCTTCCTTTCTATCTCGTCCTCTCTTTCCTCTTCGTTTCTCTCTTCTCTTTGCGTTTCTTTCCCCTTCCTTTCTCTCTTCTCTCTCTTCGTTTCTTTCCTCTTCCTTTTTCTCTTCTCTTCCTTCTATTCTTTCCTATTACTTTCTCCCTCTCACTCTTTCATTCTCACTTATCTTTCTCTTTTTATTTTTCCCTAACTCTCTCTCTCTCTTTCTCTCTCTCTGACTCTCCACGGCGTCAGTCACTATGGCGGCAGCTCCCAAATGTCCCCAGCAGCGGTAGCTTCGGGGCGCAGGATTTTTTTGGCAAACGCCGACTAAATTAAATAGATAAACCGAAAATGTGTGTAATGCGCGAAATAAACCAGAATAAGATTCATGAACTTGTGGATTCTAAGATACTTAACTTACATTAACATTCGAAAATCCAATTTAGCACTTCCTCTGCCCATTTCCAAGTCGACGGCAAGGTTCCGGCTTCCATTATTCGGATTTAACATTATTCATTTTTGAGGCGAGCAAACGCATTATACAACACATTTCGACTTACTCTCCTCGCGTATATACTGTAACTTTTGACGCTACTTAAATACGCTCATGCGCGCATTAAAAATCGCCGACAGGATGCAATGGTTTCAGCAAAGCAGTTTTATAAGAAGATCCAATCAGTCGCAAGGGATCAATACACTAGTATTCATAAATGTCAGAACTTATGTATATGGTTCATTTAGGATGAATATATATGATGCGGATTATATAATTCAAACTACAAATCATTTGAACAACGAAAAAAAAAATCAAGTTGACTGCAACCATTTCGAGGGCAATGAAAATAAATGAGTTAATTAAATAAGCGCATTCCACGCTGGTTTCGTTTATCCGTATGCTCGAGCTATTTGTCAAAAAACATTCGCCGAAGGGGCTCGCTGGAGTTAGCCGCAGCGTGAGCGGGGCATGAAGGAAGGGGTGAGAAGGAGGGAGGAGGGGGGAGGATCGGGGAGCAGGCTGGGCCGAGTGGGCATCGGCGGAATGGAGTTTGACGGAGTGGGGATTGGCTGAGGGCAGAGCGAGGACGAATCTGCATTGCAGATGAGAGCTCCGTACCTGCCGTCGCCCATGTAGTCCTCACCTTCTCCTTCAGGTATGAAACGTCTCAACCGGTATCTGCACCCTCTCTTAGTCTTGATGTAGACTTTTTTTTCTCTCACATCCATCGCCTCTAAAGCTTACTCCTTGCCACACTATCAATGCTCAGAATTCATCATGGTCTAAAAATCAATTGGTAACCATATATCCCTGCTGCTATCTACTGCAATTGTAAACAGCAAAGTGCTAAAGCCTACTGTTTTACCAGCATAACAGGCATCACCTTCATTTCCTACCTTCCCATGCTCATATCTTCGTCATCTTCAAATCATCGTCAGTTTTACCTTCTCATATTTACCGGAATTTTTGCAAACACGGTTCCTATCGTAATAGACATCACTGCCACTGCTTCCGCCATCACCAAAATCTCCGCCACCACCATCGCTACAATCGCCATCTCCATCACCCCCACCACCGTAACAGCCAACGCCATTACCGCTGCCGCCACCGCCACCGCCGTACCACCACCCTACTACCACCCTATCACCACCCTACCACCACCTCCGCAAACGCCACTTATACTTCCACCGCCATCGCTACCGCCTCTGCCTCTGCCCCCTCACCCACCACACCACCACCAATGCCGCCACC